>CM064506.1:46269930-46411832 GCA_032716605.1 Paralithodes platypus
TAGGCGTTTGGGGAACTATGTGTGATGGTTGTAGGGCCCGACATAGCGAGGGCTTAATTTGTTGGTGACCAGGGAGGTTGGCTACCATTACGGTGTCATGGAGTGGCGAAAGGGTTTTTTTCATCGGTGTCACATTATTCAGTTTTGGTGTCTTGACAGGTTTGGGCGGTATGGAGGGGTGTTTTTGCAGATGTTGCAATGGGTCAATTGTGTAGGTGGTGGAGGGGGAGGTGAGCATGAAATGGTGGGAACAGCAGTAACAGGGGGGGTACGCCGTTAAACACCTTTCATGAAGGGGAAATAACCGTCTTCCTCGGGGACAGGGTGTGTTCATGCCCCATTGTATTCATCTTAGTTGTATGATGGCCCAGTTCCTGAGGTGTTAAGAGCAATCAATGTTTTGTCCGTAACTGATTGTTGATGGTGCCGCTGATGGCTGCGTTCGCAATTATTAGCATTTCCTTGAGGCCAGTACGGGGATGAGTGTTTAATCTTAATACCACATTGATTGGGTGGAAACTTGTTAGCCAAACGTGTCCACTAAACTCGGGGGGCATATTGTCGGATTAGAAGACGCAAGGGGAAGGCCGAATATAGGGAATACTTCTGTGGCAAGCCGTGTGGGCGAACCTGTGGTGGCTGTGTGGTCTTTTAACCTGGGCAGGCCTATTAAAAATTTGAATATACGTCAACAAAATGTTGCCGATATAGCGGTTTGCCAGCGTACGAAGGAAAACGGGACCCCATGATGTCGCAGGGATAGGACCTTGGAACGTTTTTTGGGTAGGCAGGACTATTGTACCAGTGGGCCTGGGGTGCGTGATCTATCCTTCCCCCAATAAACACGGTGTTTGCAGGGATTCTGTCCACTCCTCGTTGTGCACTTTTGGAGGGGTTGGGGGGGTCCAGTTCATTGATCCTGCTGAAAGATTTTTAAACATCTTTCTTTTGTCCACGGTGGTATTGCCGTTTCCCTCGTGGATGGCAATCATGTAGTCGGTGGGCAATGGTGGGGTCTCAAGATTATGTGACCAGAGTCTGTGAGCAAGTTGGATTCTCCCCAGCGAGTCAGGTTTCCTCCTGAGGGACATTTAATACCGGTATCCAGGGTGGTCCTGATTCTTGCTTCCCAAGATTGAAATTAGGGATGGGGGCTCATGAGGGGGAATTATTGTTGGGGAGATTGGGTAGATAACAGCTCAGTGTTTTGTAAGGCGGCTAGGTTGGTGGGGGGGTGCGTTGGTCTTTTGGTACTGGCAAACGTGAACAGGGCATCTGCATTGGTGTGAAGTTTGCCTTACGATACTGTAATTTGTTAAAGTCGTAGTCCCCTCTAGTTTGTCCTCCCTCCAAACGTGACCAAAATGGCTGAGTTGGTTTTCGCCACTTACGCAGCCATTGTAAAGATTGATGGGTTGGTTATTCATATCGAGTTTTGCGCCCAACACAAATGACCTGGAAATGGCTGAGTGCCCCAAATGATTCCTAAGCACTCTCTCTTGGTGGCTGCATAATTCTGTTGTGCTTGGTTGAGCGGTGAGAGCTGGCCATACACGTATCACATGTTCCTCCTCCGTCTCTGACTTGAGCTAAAACTACAACCAATGGCGGTACAGAGATACGTCGGTATTAAAGACGGAACGGGTTGATATGGGTAATCAGGGGGAAAGCGACAGATAGGGGCTTGGGTCATTAGCTATTTGTTTCAACGTGGTTAAACGCGCACACCCCGGGTCTCTTTCAGGTGTCCCAGGTGAAATGGGGTCTCTTTGTGGGTGAGTTGGTGGAGGGGTCTGGCTAATGGTGGCAAAAGTGGGGGGCGAAACGTCTGTAGTATGTTGGCTAAACCTAGAAAAACGAACGTACTCCGTTTAACGGTGGTGGGTGGGGGTTGGTTTTGTATGGCCTTGAAGTTTCTTTGGGTCTGGTGCAATACCATGAGTCAGATATTACGTGGCCGAGGGGAAAACAAATACCTTATTTCGGGCAATCTCGCACTTTGAGGGTTTTAATTTCAACCCGGCGGCTCGGATTCTTTGAAGGACTTGTCTCAACCTGAGGAGGTGTTCTTCCCAGGTTGGTGAGTACACAATAATATCGTCTAGATAGGCTAGGCAGGTTTCCCAGGTTAGGCCATGTAATACCGCTTCCATCAAACGGGAGAAAGTGGCGGGTCCGTTACAGAGGCCAAAAGGTAGGACGTTAAATTCGTAGTGGTGGCCACCACTAGTGGAAAATGCTGTTTTCTCTTGGTCCTCGGCCTTGATAGGCACTTGCCAATACCCTGCTTGCAAGTCGAGGGTGTGAACCATCTGGATCCGTGTAGGGAGTCAAGGGAATCGTCTATCCGGGGTAATGGCGTAGCGTCTTTAATGGTTACGTCATTCAACCTCCTGTAATCGACGCAAAAACGGGTTGACCCATCTTTCTTTTTGACTAGGACAACAGGGGAAGACCAGGGACTAATGGACGGGGTGGCAATACCGGCCTCTAACATCTCTTGGACTTGGCGTTCCTCTTCCTGACGTTGTATGGGATTTTTTCTACGGGATGGTTGTCGTATGGGGGAGCCTGTGGTGTTAATGATGTGTTGTTCTACATCAGTCTGTCCGATTTCGGTGGGTTGTTGGGCAAACACGTCACTGAACTCTAGCAATAGGTCGTACATGCCGTTTTTTTGGTGGGCGGATAATGTGTCCGGGAGAGGGGGCAATTGGAGGCTGGTAGGGTTGTCATTAAAATCTATGGGGAGGTCATCAAAAGTTTCGAGGTCTCCTATAATGAGACCTTTTGGTAATGTCAGGGATTCCTCGGAGATATTTGCCACGAGAATGTGGTTGATGCGAGCGGAAATGATGGCGGGTTGTAAGAGGCAACGATTGGGGTTGGTGGACGTGGTAGTGGGGGAAAATATCATGTGAGTTTGGGGTATGGGTCGAAGGTTCACCCATTTTTGATGGCGGGGGGGAATCTGACATTTATCTTGAACTACAGCTGGGCTAATGATGGTGGGGGATTGACTGGCGAGCAGGTGCTTGGTACGCATAAGGGGGAAAGGTCACTTTGGTGAGGGTCACGCGTGAGGGGGGGGATTAACGGCGCGTGTGGGAGGATCAGTGGGGCGCGGTGTGAGGGAGTTAGAAAACGGAATTTGTTGGAGGGACTGTGGAGGGTTGGTAGGGGAAGAGTGAGGTATAGAAGATGGGTTATTGGGGAGGACTGATGTAAGGATTGGTGGTGGTTAGAAGGACGAATTTGGGGAGTTTTGTCGGTGGCAGTGACGGTTTGCTTGGAGTTTATATGGATTTGGTGGTTTTGTTTGTCATGAGAGGGCAAGTTAAGTGTGGGATTTTGAAGTTTTCTAGGGGTGTGAATTGTGTGGGGGTGGAAGGGAGTTACTGACGGAAAACTGTCACAAGGGGGATTGGGGTGGGTGTGGAATAGCTGGACATTTCTGGGGGTATGGTGGGAACATAGTTGTGTCCCTCGGTCGGCACGCGTGAGGGGAGGATTAACGGCGCGGGCGGGTCAGGGTGGTGAGAGGTGAGCGAGTTAGAAAATGGGATTTGTTGGTGGGACTGTGGAGGGTTGGTGGGGGAAGAGTTAGGTGTAGAACATGGGTTATTGGTGGAGGACTGGTGTATTGATTTGGGGTTGTTAACAGGACGAATGTGGGGAATTTTCTTGGTGGCAGTAACGGTCTGGTTAAAGGTTATCTGGGACTGGTGAGTTTGTTTGTCATGAGAGGGCGAGTCAAGTGTGGGGTTGTGAAGTTTTCAAGGGGTGTGATTTGGGTGGGGGGGGGGGGGGGGAGGGAGCTACTGACGGAAAACTGTCACAAGGGGAATTTCGTTGGTTGTGGGATAGCTGAACATTTCTGGGGGTATGGGGGAAACATTGTTGGGTACATAGGTCGGCATTTTCCCTGGAAACATGTGTACATAAACATTTGATAGAATTATGGTTACATATATCAGAGTCTGTCCTGAAAACATGGGAGGATTTATCGTGGACAGAGTTACGAGAATTGAGGGGATTACCGAGAGGGAGTTGCTTGAACTTGTCTTCTTTCGTTTGTTGAGGCATTTTTTTACTGAATTGGGTGATATTTTGAGAGAACTCGGGGCAAGGGGAGGGTTTAGGAGTCACCTTAGTGCTAGCTGCAACTTGGTAACCCTGACTCAGGGTTTGTTGAGGGGGAAGGTGTTCTTTCTTTTTGTGAATGGGTTTCTGCGTGATTGGTTTGTCAGAGGCTTTGGGTTGGAATTTGTTTTTGAATGAGATCAGCCTTTGGCCGCAGTCAACCTGGGCCTGGAGTTTTTGAAGGAGGTCAAGTCCAAGGAAGCCATCGTAATGTTTACAGTGGGAGGAAAATACTGTGAACGTGTGATAACAACGATCATGGGGGGCAGGAGTAGTTACTGATAGGGGCAAAGTGTCTCCTAGGAGATTTAAGTAAGTATCAGTAGCTGAGATTAGTTCTGCTTTGGTGGTTAACAAGGGGCCAAATAGTCGGTGGTGTTGATCATAATAAGACTTGAACAAACATGACTTGGCAGCTCCCGTGTCGATTAACAAGCGGACAGGAATGTCCTTGATTTTGGCCATGTAATAAATGGGGGCAGTGCGGTCAGTTTTGGCGTCCCCCGCCGAGGCCATCTTGGGCGGGGGGTACTTTAAAAATCCTGGGGATCGGTATATACCTCCTCCAGGGTTTCCTCGGTATCCTCTGAGGTCATGATGGGGGCTATTTCTCCAGTGTGCCTTTCCTCCATTTCTTCCTCTTGTCCCAACTCCTCTTCATTTACAGAAATGCGAGGAGTAAAGGGGCGAGGTTTGGCAGAGTCACAATTTTGATGGAGGGCACACTGAGCATTACAGGCAGGGAAATCATAGGGGTTGATAATTACTAAGGTAGGGTTTTTACTTTGGTAGGTGTTGTAGATTTTGTTCCGGTTGAAGATTCTGCGTGGCTGGGTAGGTTGGAACCGGGGTCTACTGGGTTGGGGCTTGCCGGAAGGGTAGGTGGGTCTGTTGTGGAAGGATGAGGATGGGTAGGCATTCTTGGAGTTTGGTGGTCGGGGTGCTGCGGGTGCGTGGGAAACCTCTTGATCACAGCGATTTGGGTGGGTGCTTCTGTGCGCACTGCCAAAATACGTCGGATCGTGATGAGATCTTTTTGGTATCCGACGAAATCGTGCACACGGAAATGGTCTTTTACTGCTGAGGGCAATATTGATACAAGGTTGACCAGAATCTGCTGTTCTTGTTGGATTCTGGTCAATGTGGGGAAAGAAACTTTTATGTGTTGGGCGATCTTATTCACTGTGGCATCTAGATCGCCTTCGAATTTAGTGTCTTGGATACGGGTGTGGGCCCGAAAACGCCCAACGAAGGCTTAACCCTTAATTAGCGGCGAGCAACATAAGTCGAGTTAAATAAAGCTGGACTATGTGGCGGCGCTCGACATAACCAGTGCAATTCAGCACGTAGTGGTAGAGAGAGAGACAAGTGGTGGCAGGAGACTAGCGAGCGTATGACTGCTCCAGACCACCGCGGCGAACCTACTGACACAAATCTCCCTCCTTCTCTCACTCGCTACTCACTTATGTACCGAAAATACCTAATTACCTGCTTTATGCACTCGCGTTGCACGGTTATTGGCAAAACTATCCATCATACAAGACGTCATGGTGTCATTCGAAAGCTCTGTTTATGCCCTTCAGGATAGGTACTTGTACGTTCTGGGTCTTATTAAGCATGAAAAGATCACGTATACAGCCCTATTTTGGCTAAAAACACCCCGCTGGGCGGTACACATAAATAAACCGCATAGGCCGCTCGTAAGGTGTTAATGGCTTCTATCACTATTGGGCGAAATTCGTCCCATGTGAGAGCAGGGTGCACTTGATAGGCAACCAGGGAAACGGCTTTTCCCAGGTGCGTTAATGTCACGGCTATTTTTTCTGCATCCGTGGTATAAACTAGGTCATGTACAGGTTTCACTATGTCCATGAACGTTTCGATCTCGTAAGTTTCTCCATCATAATGTGGGATGGGAATGTGAGTTGCATCCCCCGGTAGCATTTGGCTAAAGTACTTTCACTGTCCTTTCAAACTCCAATATCAACTGTAGCCTAATGCCACCCCCACGCCCGGAGACCTTAGGGTCAAATTTCCACGTAGCCCCCCTGAACTCTCTCCCTCTCATTAACACCCCTCACTCCTCGACTCTTTTCCGACCTAGCCTCTCCCTCATACCTCTTGAAGATCCTTGATTTTTCCATTGCTAACGCTCTCCAACCTTTTATATATAATTATACTCCTATCAAGCCTACCTTCCCTTAGTAGGCCGGAACAACATTAGAACTTTACTAACCCCTTGCATGTCATCTATTCCCTTACAACCCATTCACAACCCTTTACCCAATGATTGTCGGTGCGAGGCTAGCCGCCTCGCCAGTAACTAACTTCTATTGCCATACTTCCAGATAAATGTGGCAGAGTTAGCAACCCAGTCTCCACCACATCCAGCAAACCATACAATTAATAACCAACCGATTAAAACCAGCTAGCCAAGGCACCTTCGGTTTTGGTATTAAGAACACCCACATCTGTCTCATAAACAGAGGGTTATTACAAACACTTGTGATATGGCAAGCCCCTAGCCACAGCCGCCGGACGACCATCCCAGAGAGAGGGCGCCCAGCTACCCCTTTTTACCCACCGAGGAGGGAGACCCCACCCCTGCGGAGGTATACCTGACCCCTGTTTTGACTTCCGGGTCATTGCCAGGTAGCACAGGAATTCTTCCTATCAATGAACTAACCATGCATGACTAACCCCCTTACTAACCTCTATTAACCCACAATAACCCATTCACCTTCTTGCATACTCGGATAATCAAATTAGCACCTCAGTTATACCATAGAATGAAGACTGAACAATATAAGAGAGACGCCCCTATCACAGCTGTCCCAGTCCTCCCGCAAAGTAGATCCAGTCTCCCTCCCCTCAATACTTCCAGTATAGCCAAAATAGTACCTCTTACTAAGGCTCAGTTATATCACATTATGAAGGCTCCCTATAGCCATGTGCCACAACAGTAATCACCACCTTACCTAGTCCCCGTATCTTTTGAGAGCTCAAATAAGTCCATAAGACTCGAGATCCCTATGGCCTACAGGGTCCAAAACCGAGCCTATAAACCCAGCTCCAGCCCCCAGTGAAATCAGTTGAAAGATAGACACCAACCAGTGGCTGACCCCCTGAAGTTAACCTCTAGCTCTGCCCTTGTGTTGTTCCTGAGTTGTGAGATTCCAGAGCCGGCAGACTCCGTGGCAGATTTAAAATAGAAGCATCTGTCCACGTACAAGTATCTACGTGCACCTTATAACCTTCACACACTAGTGGGTATATAAGCGTGTAGCCAGCACCGATCGCCAAGAGATCCGACTTGAGAACTTCCTACATTTGGACCACCTGGACGGCCGCAGAACCAGTCGTTATAATAATAATAATAATAGTTCTTAAAGCTAGCGCATGCTAAGCTAGCTAAGGATAGCTCAATAAGGCCGATTAGGCGTATTTCCATTGGGGTCCTGTACTACTACCCCATCCCTTTGCTCATGAGGGATGGTAACGACTCGGTGCTTGTGAAAAATCTTTAATGCGCCGAGCGTGGGCGCGAACCCGGGCCTCCTGGGTGGAAGTCCGAGACGCTAGTCACTACACCAAGCGAGCCGCTTGGTGGACGCAAGATAACCAGGACCAGACCAACAAAATACTATCCAAGATTCACTTTATTAGTACTAACGTGTTATAGTACTAATTCGAAATTAACTTATTAATCTTTCTATGAAGTGGCTATAACTTTGCCCAGTGTAATTCATATATAACCATTCCATTTGGGAAATACTGTCTAATTCTAGTCTGTGAACTACTACTTGTGCACCAGACCTGCCAGTAATAAATCGAATTAGTGAAATTGAATCCATAAGTAACATTGAGGTCTTCCAGAATATAAACTTGCGAACCAAACCAGTGATCAGAAGAGTATACCTGAACGTTGGAAGTGGGAGACTAGGCTCCATCCAGATCCACTAATGCTAGCGGTTCATTTCTATCATTTGTCTTGTACGAGTATTCCTACCTTCCTATGCTCCCTATTAACCTACTTAACCCTCTCGCATCCAGCAACTGAATTATCTAACTTATGGTAAGACCTTCTCTAATTTGCCATGAAATATCAGGCTGGGCGAGTTTTCGAAGCCTTGTTTTTCTGTATTTTCATCCACCAGAATGCTGTTTATTGTGATGTATCATATGTCAATGGAAAGAGGAATATTTATAGTACATGATAAAAAAAAAAAAAATGTAAATAAATCGAAATATGAAAGTGTAAATGAGTCCGGAATACAATTATTTCCCATGCAATTGTCTTCACACCGTCCTAGCTCTAAATTGTGAGTGATGACCATATATATTTTTTTGCTCAAATAGTATTTGTCTTTCCAAATCTGAAAACAGAAATTGTTTATCTTCAATAGTTCTCAAGCAGTGACCGATTTTTTTTTTTTTTTATTGATATGGTTTATAACATTTTCGATTAATTTCGTTGCTACGAAGTGTATGGTTTTAAATTTAGGCTGTATGAATACGGCAAATAATGCTGATGAGTATAAAACAAACTAGAAGTTCCTAGGACAAATACTTTTTGCGCTATGAATATTTGAAATGAAGAGCCAAAATGCGAATATTTATGCTTCACCCATCTCTGTTCCGGCTATGCGAGCCGGGTTCAGAGCTGTTCCCCACCTCGTGGTTGCGTTATTTGCTCGGATACGGATATAACTGTATATATCACCAGAATCGAAAAAATGTGCTCTTTCCAATGGTGAAAACAAAAATAATGTAGCGTAATTGGTTCGCGAGCTATGCGCAATTGTTTCCATGTGACCGAAAACAAAAAAAGTAGATGGTTTATAACATTTCGATTTATTTCGTTGCTACGAAGTGTATGGTTTTAAATTAGGCTGTATGAATATGGCAAATAATGCTGATGAGTATAAACAAACTAGAAGTTCCTAGGACAAATACTTTTTGCGCTATGAATATTTGAAATGAAGAGCCAAAATGCGAATATTTACGCTCACCCTCTTTTCCGCCAATGCTAGCCGGGTTCCGAGCTGTTCCCCACCTCGGCATTGGTTTATTTGCTCGGATACGTATATAACTGTTTATATCACCGTCATCGGAAAATTATGCTCTTTCTAATGGTGAAAACAAAAATAATATAGCGTTATTGGTTCGCGAGCTATGAGCAATTGTTTCCATGCATTGTTATTGTTATGTAAATATATGAGAATGTTTATACAGTTGTATATCTTTGCCACAATGTACAACATTTATATAAAATATAAAATATATATATATATATATATATATATATATATATATATATATACGGAATATACATAATTATATATTATATAAAATAAATGAAATAAACATATAATTAAAATTAAATAAATAAAATCAAATAAATAAATATATAAATACAATACAAATGTAATAATAATATAAATACTCGATTATGGGCCTTGGGCATGCTCGGGACCTTGGGGCTGATCCGCTAGACACCCTGGGGAACAGGAATAAAAAAAAAAAAAAAAAAAATATATATAACGGGTATATATATATATATATATATATATATATATATATATATATATATATATTATATATATATATATACTGTATATATAAATAAAATAAATAAAATAAATAAAATAAATAAAATAAAAAATATAATAATAATATAAATATTCGATTATGGGCCTTGGGCTTGCTCAGGACCTTGGGGCTGATCTGCTAGACACCCTGGGGAACAGGGTCCCAGTCGTTACCAGTCGTTAGCCCCCAACATCACGGATGCAAGATAACCAGGACCAGACCAACAAAATACTATCCAAGATTCATTTTATTAGTACTAACGTGTTATAGTACTAATTCGAAATTCACTTATTAATCTTTCTATGAAGTGGCTATAACTTTGCCCAGTGTAATTCATATATAACCATTCCATTTGGGAAGTACTAAGCATATCAGTGTTCATTAATTAACAGGCGACATTAACTCTCGTAATTACCTTTATCCAGATATTAAAACCCTAGTGATATCTAACGTTCGCCCACTGATTTGTGTTCTACATATTTCTGCCATAAGAATATAAAACTTAGATCAGTACCCCCCTGAGGTTACTAGAATTCCCGTGCTCTAAAACATACGCGTGTCTAATTCTAGTCTGTGAACTACTAATTGTGCACCAGACCTGCCAGTAATAAATCTAATTAGTGAAATTGAATCCATAAGTAACATTGAGATCTTCCAGTATATAAACTTGCGAACCAAACCAGTGATCAGAAGAGTATACCTGAACGTTGGAAGTAGGAGACTAGGCTCCATCCAGATCCACTAATGCTAGCGGTTCATTTCTATCATTTGTCTTGTACGAGTATTCCTACTTTCCTATGCTCCCTATTAACCTACTTAAATAAACGTGATCGTGTGTCTTGTTACCGTGTGTTTATTTTGTGTTCTCTATTCCTCATACCTTGTATTGTGCATGCAGCCTTATATACCCAGTCAGTTAGAACCCACATTACCCAAGTTAATCCTGTAGAAAAACAGGGCATAACATTGGCGGCAGCGGTGGTTCTTGATTCGGATAAAAGGTTGCATTACATTGCAAGTTTGGAACAGCCAGAACACGATAACATCATGGCGCACCGTTCTCACATTCCCATCCCACATTATGATGGAGAAACTTACGAGATCGAAACGTTCATGGACATAGTGAAACCCGTACTTGACCTAGTTTATACCACGGATGCAGAAAAAATAGCTGTGACATTAACGCACCTGGGAAAAGCCGTTTCCCTGGTTGCCTATCAAGTGCACCCTGCTCTCACATGGGACGAATTTCGCCCAATAGTGATAGAAGCCATTAAGCCTTCGTTGGGCGTTTTCGTGGCCCACACCCGTATCCAAGTCACTAAATTCGAAGTCAATCTAGATGCCACAGTGAATAAGATCGCCCAACACATAAAAGTTTCTTTCCCCACATTGACCAGAATCCAACAAGAACAGCAGATTCTGGTCAACCTTGTATCAATATTGCCCTCAGCAGTAAAAGACCATTTCCGTGTGCACGATTTCGTCGGATACCAAAAAGATCTCATCACGATCCGACGTATTTTGGCAGTGCGCACAGAAGCACCCACCCAAATCGCTGTGATCAAGAGGTTTCCCACGCACCCGCAGCACCCCGACCACCAAAACTCCAAGAATGCCTACCCATCCTCATCCTTCCACAACAGACCCACCTACCCTTCCGGCAAGCCCCAACCCAGTAGACCCCGGTTCCAACCTACCCAGCCACGCAGAATCTTCAACCGGAACAAAATCTACAACACCTACCAAAGTAAAAACCCTACCTTAGTAATTATCAACCCCTATGATTTCCCTGCCTGTAATGCTCAGTGTGCCCTCCATCAAATTCGTGACTCTGCCAAACCTCGCCCCTTTACTCCTCGCATTTCTGTAAATGAAGAGGAGTTGGGACAAGAGGAAGAAATGGAGGAAAGGCACACTGGAGAAATAGCCCCTATCATGACCTCAGAGGATACCGAGGAAACCCTGGAGGAGGTAGATACCGATTCCCAGGATTTTTAAAGTACCCCCCGCCCAAGATGGCCTCGGCGGGGGACGCCATAACTGACCGCACTGCCCCCATTTATTACATGGCCAAAATCAAGGACATTCCTGTCCGCTTGTTAATCGACACGGGAGCTGCCAAGTCATGTTTGTTCAAGTCTTATTATGATCAACACCACCGACTATTTGGCCCCTTGTTAACCACCAAAGCAGACTAATCTCAGCTGCTGATACTTACTTAAATCTCCTAGGAGACACTTTGCCCCTATCAGTAACTACTCCTGCCCCCCATGCTCGTTGTTATCACACGTTCACAGTATTTTCCTCCCACTGTAAACATTACGATGGCTTCCTTGGACTTGACCTCCTTCAAAAACTCCAGGCCCAGGTTGACTGCGGCCAAAGGCTGATCTCATTCAAAAATAAATTCCAACCCAAAGCCTCTGACAAACCAATCACGCAGAAACCCATTCACAAAAAGAAAAAACACCTTCCCCCTCAACAAACCCTGAGTCAGGGTTACCAAGTTGCAGCTAGCACTAAGGTGCCCCGAGTTCTCTCAAAATATCACCCAATTCAGTAAAAAAATGCCTCAACAAACGAAAGAAGACAAGTCCAAGCAACTCCCTCTCGGTAATCCCCTCATTTCTCGTAACTCTGTCCAGGATAAATCCTCCCATGTTTTCAGGACAGACTCTGATATATGTAACCATAATTCTATCAAATGTTTATGTACACATGTTTCCAGGGAAAATGCCGACCTATGTACCCAACAATGTTTCCCCCATGCCCCCAGAAATGTTCAGCTATCCCACAACCAACAAAATTTCCCTTGTGACAGTTTTCCGTCAGTAGCTCCCTTCCCCCCCCCCCCCCACACAATTCACACCCCTAGAAAACTTCACAATCCCACACTTGACTCGCCCTCTCATGACAAACAAACTCACCAGTCCCAGATAACCTTTAACCAGACCGTTACTGCCACCAAGAAAATTCCCCACATTCGTCCTGTTAACAACCCCAAATGAATACACCAGTCCTCCACCAATAACCCATGTTCTACACCTAACTCTTCCCCCACCAACCGTCCACAGTCCCACTAACAAATCCCGTTTTCTAACTCGCTCACCTCTCACCACCCTGACCCGCCCGCACGCGCCGTTAATCCTCCCCTCACGCGTGCCGACCGAGGGACACAACTATGTTCCCACCATGCCCCCAGAAATGTCCAGCTATTCCACACCCACTCCAATCCCCCTTGTGACAGTTTTCCGTCAGTAGCTCCCTTCCACCCCCACACAATTCACACCCCTAGAAAACTTCAAAATCCCACACTTAACTCGCCCTCTCATGACAAACAAACCACCAAATCCATATAAACTCCAAACAAACCGTCACTGCCACCGACAAAACTCCCCAAATTCGTCCTTCTAACCACCACCAATCCTTACATCAGTCCTTCCCCAATAACCCATCTTCTATACCTCACTCTTCCCCCACCAACCCTCCACAGTCCCTCCAACAAATTCCGTTTTCTAACTCCCTCACACCGCGCCCCACTGATCCTCCCACACGCGCCGTTAATCCCCCCCTCACGCGTGACCCTCACCAAAGTGACCTTTCCCCCCTTATGCGTACCAAGCACCTGCTCGCCAGTCAATCCCCCACCATCATTAGCCCAGCTGTAGTTCAAGATAAATGTCAGATTCCCCCCCGCCATCAAAAATGGGTGAACCTTCGACCCATACCCCAAATTCACATGATATTTTCCCCCACTACCACGTCCACCAACCCCAATCGTTGCCTCTTACAACCCGCCATCATTTCCGCTCGCATCAACCACATTCTCGTGGCAAATATCTCCGAGGAATCCCTGACATTACCAAAAGGTCTTATTATAGGAGACCTCGAAACTTTTGATGACCTCCCCATAGATTTTAATGACACCCCTACCAGCCTCCAATTGCCCCCTCTCCCGGACACATTATCCGACCACCAAAAAAACGGCATGTACGACCTATTGCTAGAGTTCAGTGACGTGTTTGCCCAACAACCCACCGAAATCGGACAGACCGATGTAGAACAACACATCATTAACACCACAGGCCCCCCCATACGACAACCATCCCGTAGAAAAAATCCCATACAATGTCAGGAAGAGGAACGCCAAGTCCAAGAGATGTTAGAGGCCGGTATTGCCACCCCGTCCATTAGTCCCTGGTCTTCCCCTGTTGTCCTAGTCAAAAAGAAAGATGGGTCAACCCGTTTTTGCGTCGATTACAGGAGGTTGAATGACGTAACCATTAAAGACGCTACGCCATTACCCCGGATAGACGATTCCCTTGACTCCCTACACGGATCCAGATGGTTCACTACCCTCGACTTGCAAGCAGGGTATTGGCAAGTGCCTATCAAGGCCGAGGACCAAGAGAAAACAGCATTTTCCACTAGTGGTGGCCACCACTACGAATTTAACGTCCTACCTTTTGGCCTCTGTAACGGACCCGCCACTTTCTCCCGTTTGATGGAAGCGGTATTACATGGCCTAACCTGGGAAACCTGCCTAGCCTATCTAGACGATATTATTGTGTACTCACCAACCTGGGAAGAACACCTCCTCAGGTTGAGACAAGTCCTTCAAACAATCCGAGCCGTCGGGTTGAAATTAAAACCCTCAAAGTGCGAGATTGCCCGAAATAAGGTAGATTTCCTCGGCCACGTAATATCTGAACATGGTATTGCACCAGACCCAAAGAAACTTCAAGCCATACAAAACCAACCCCCACCCACCACCGTTAAAGGAGTACGTTCGTTTCTAGGTTTAGCCACATACTACAGACGTTTCGTCCCCCACTTTGCCACCATAGCCAGACCCCTCCACCAAGTCACCCACAAAGACACCTGAAAGAGACCTCGCGTTTAACACTTTGAAACAAAAGCTAATCCAAGCCCCTATTGTCGCTTTCCCTGATTACCATAAACCGTTCCGTCTTTATACCGACGTATCTCTGTACGCCATTGGTGCAGTTTTAGCTCGAGTCAGAGACGGAGAGGAACATGTGATAGCGTATGCCAGCTCCACCCTCAACCAAGCACTACAGAATTATGCAGCCACCAAGAGAGAGTGCTTAGGGATCATTTGGGCACTCAGCCACTTCCGGTCATTTGTGTTGGGCGCAAAACTCGATATAATAACCGACCATCAATCTTTACAATGGCTGCGTAAGTGCGAAACCAACTCAGCCATTTTGGTACGTTGGAGGGAGACACTAGAGGACTACGACTTTACAATACAGTATCGTCCAGGCAAACTTCACACCAATGCAGATGCCCTGTCACGTTTGCCAGTACCAAAAGACCCCCCCACCAACCTAGCCGCCTTACAAAACACTGAGCTTTTATCTACCCCCATCCCCCAACATAATTCCCCCTCAGCCCCCTCCCTAATTCAATCTTGGGAAGCAAGAATCAGACCACCCTGGATACCGTTAAATGTCTTCTGGAAACTGACTCGCTGGGGAGATCAACTTGCCACAGACTCTGGTCACATAATCTTAGACCCCACCATTGCCCACGACTACATGATTGCCATCCACGAGGGAAACGGCATACACCTTGGACAAAAGAAGATGTTAAAAATCTTCACAGATCAATACTGGACCCCCAACCCCTCCAAAATTGCACGAGTGACAGAATCCTGCAAACCGTGTTTATTGGGGAAGGATAGATCACGCACCCCAGGCCCAGCTGGTACCATGTCTGCTACCAAACCGTTCCAAGTCCTATCCCTCGACATCATGGGCCCGTTTCATTCTTACGCTGGCAAACGCTATATCGTCACATTTGTTGACGTATATTCAAATTTTTTAATAGCCTGCCCAGTTAAAGACCACACAGCCACCACAGTCGCCACACTGCTTGCCACAGAAGTATTCCCAATATTCGGCCTTCCCCTTGCTCTTCTATCCAACAATGCCCCCGAGTTTAGTGGACACATTTGGCAACAGTTCACCCAACAATGTGGTATTAAGATTAAACACTCATCCCCGTACTGGCCTCAAGGAAATGCTATATGCGAATGCAGCCATCGCACCATCAACAATCAGTTACGGACAAAAATTATTGCTCTTAACACCTCAGACTGGCCATCACAACTAAAGATGATACAATGGGGCATGAACACCTGTCCCCGAGAATACGGTATTTCCCCTCATGAACGTGTTTACGGCGTACCCCCGTTACTGCCGTTCCACCATCATGCTCACCTCCCCTCCACAACCTCCACAATTGACCCATTGCAACATCTTCAAAACACCCTCCATACCGCCCAAACCTGTCAAGACACCAAAACTGATAACCCCGATGACAAAAACCCTTTCGCCATCCATGACACCGTAATGGTAGCCAACCTCCCTGTCACCAACAAATTAAGCCCTCGCTATGTCGGGCCCTACACCATCACACAAGTCCCAAACGCCTATCAAGTCACCATCGATTATCACGGCGTGACTCGCACGTTCCGAACTAGATTCGTCCGAGCGTTTAAACCGCTCAAACCACAAGACAATACCCCACCCCACACGTCTGAACCGGAATTAAACACCCCTACTAACCCTTCCACTCAGGCTATGAATATTCCCACACAAACCCCTAAGGACCTAAGCCCTCCGACACCGAACAGACAAATCATTCCTCAACATACCCCCCAAACTAACCTCCACAAACCCCAAGCCCCCACTATCACACCCTCCTCCACCATGACACCTTCTTTCACTTCTGATAGTCAAGTACCTCCCCAACTTATCCAAGTACGAAAACCTCCACCCACAACCCCGACCACAACAGAAACTCTCCGTCCTAGCCCTGAGATACCTCCCCCAGGCACCACAGTAAGAAACCCCCCCCCCCCCACCCAAAACCAAGTACACACCCAAACACACCACACAATCTACCTCAGTAATCTCACGCTACAACTTACGCCCACGACAAAAATCTTTTAAAACCTCCAGAAAACACACCCTGCTAACCAAGTTCTGTAGGGCTGCCAGACCACTACCCTCCTCCTCCTCCTCCTCTTCTTCTTCTTCGTCGAATTCTCCTCCACATAGGGAAAGAAGACGAATAATCACCTGTAAACACCATAAACCCTCTAACTATATTTCAGAAGTAACAACCCCCACCCCCCCACGAAAACACATACCTTCCTCTTCAACCTCATCCCCTCTCCACCCCCACCTCATTACCCCAAATGACCTGCTAGATCTACCCCCCCACCAAAAACCCATAAAACCGCCTACTTCCACCACCAGCAAATCACCGACCTCACCAAAGGACACACCCCACACACGTCCCTACCCCCAACCCTCCAACTTAAATCTACACTCCCTACTCACCCATCTAGCCCCCCCCCCACATCCACCCCCTTCCCCTCCACTATCCCCGCAACCCCACCCACACATCAACCAACCTCCTCATCTCATCGAACACCCAACCAACCAACCCCTAAAAAATCCCCCCCCCAAAGTCACCCCTGAGAGAACCCCCATACATACCCCCACCAAATCCTCTTCCATTCCGCCTACAATCACCCAACGAAAACCTCCACACGCATCTACCTCTCAAATAACCCCCGACCTCGCCCCCAATAGATGCCCTTCACCTGTAAAACGTTCTTCCCCTCAATATAAAACATCGTCGAGCGACTCAAGTCCCATGACAAACATCTACCTTCCCACCAGGACCTCCAGAGGTAGAATAATCAACAGACCCATCAGATTTAAAGACAGTTATACAAAAACAACACCCCGTTCTGACACTAAAGACCCAAGCCACACAACACACACACCCCCTCCTTCTCACACACCTCCTTCACGCACCTTACCTAAACCGATCTTGCGCATTGCCTCACTATATTTTCCCAGCCTACAACACCGCCCAAGAAAACCCCAAAAACCCCAGACTCATATCCCCCCTTCATCCCCAGCTCCGTTTTCGCGCGGTAATCCCTCCCCTTCACCACACTAAACAGACCTCCTGTCAATCCCACACACCTCACTCCGACCCCCACGGGGGAAAACTACAAACCATTCATACGAAAGGTTAAAGTAAAAACCCCCACAGGACGCTTAGCCCGTCTACAGCGCCCACATCAAGCCCGGGCAACCGCCCTCCACAACACAGAGGACACATTCCTACAGGTATACATTGACCTGCAAAAGAAACCTGACCCTCGCTCTCTTGCTTGGTGGGACCTTCTAAATACCCTCAAAATGACCCACCATGACTATGCTTCTTTTTACTTCACCCTTGAGGCTCGGGGACGAGCCTACAATGAAGGAGAGGGAAGTAAAATGCCCCAGAACAAGAAGCCCACCACAGAAGCCACGAGCGAACACCACACAGAAGCACCCGAAAGAAAGGTCCACAGAACGAAAGGACCAGCTGACCGAGCCAACCAGTTCAGACAGGCCTAAGCCCGCAGGGCTAAGCAGCTCCAAACCACACCTGCCTACCCCTTCTAAACACTGACCTTTCCCACACCTCACATACACTACCCCTCATGTCCTACACCTCTACCTACATGATGACGAACATAAATACACCTTAAAGTTAATACACCCATGCTCTGTCCCTAAGTTTAGGATATTAATATCAACATACCCTAAAATACCTTGTCTTGCCAGACTAAGTTTCTGAAGACCAATCGCCCCCATAAATCTATGTATTCAATCCTTAGGTTAGTTATTAATATCAACATACCCTAAAATACCTTGTCTTGCCAGACTAAGTTTCTGAAGACCAATCGCCCCCATAAATCTATGTATTCAATCCTTAGGTTAGTTATCTTTATCCGCCATTGTGTTCATCTTTTCCATTTACTTTTCCACAATTGTTATACGTCTTCCACTCACCTCCTTCGTATCCACAGTCCACACTACTCCATTTTGCTTCGTGTCCTACACCTCTTACCCGCCAGACTCTACCTACATGATGATGAACAGGAATACACATTCATATTAAAACACCCATGCCCTGTCCCTAGGTTGAGCCAATGCCAACCAGTCAGGCAGCCATAAATCTATGTATGTTCTTCCATCCGAGAAGTAGTATGTTAAAACCCCACGTCCTAATTGATAAGAAACTAAGATACCCACGGGTACACCAGTGATATAGAACCATTGCCCCCGTAAGACCTAGACAGCCATGACTACAGATGTTAGCCACCATGCCATAACTTAATGCTTACCCCAACCAGAGATTGTATAGATAACCTTTTTTTGTCCATTGTCTATCATAGTATCAAGAAACAATAACGAAGTACCCCTACGAACTGCCGCTTTTCTTTGGTCTATATTTCATAGAAAACGCAGTTCCCAGGGACAACTAGACGAACAAGAAATCGTGTCAAATAATAGTGTCCATAACCCCTCGTATTGACGAGTAATAATACACCATGTTTTTCCCTACTTTATCCACAGTCAAGCACACACCTACAGTTAACCTCCTTCTCCCCCACAGCCCTACAGTCCACATGATTCTATCTTTTCCAGACTCATATACCACCCCATAGTTGCATCCCCCGGTAGCATTTGGCTAACGTACTTTCACTGTCCTTTCAAACTCCAATATCAACTGTAGCCTAATGCCACCCCCACGCCCGGAGACCTTAGGGTCAAATTTCCACGTAGCCCCCCTGAACTCTCTCCCTCTCATTAACACCCCGCGCTCCTCGACTCTTTTCCGACCTAGCCTCTCCCTCATACCTCTTGAAGATCCTTGATTTTTCCGTTGCTAACGCTCTCCAGCCTTTTATATATATACTCCTATCCAGCCTACCTTCCCTTAGTAGGCCGGAACAACATTAGAACTTTACTAACCCCTTGCATGTCATCTATTCCCTTACAACCCATTCACAACCCTGCACCCAATGATCGTCGATGCAAGGCTAGCCGCCTCGCCAGTAACTAACTTCTATTGCCATACTTCCAGATAAATGTGGCAGAGTTAGCAACCCAGTCTCCACCACATCCAGCAAACCATACAATTAACAACCAACCGATTAAAACCAGCTAGCCAAGGCACCTTCGGTTTTGGTATTAAGAACACCCACATCTGTCTCATAAACAGAGGGTTATTACAAACACTTGTGATATGGCAAGCCCCTAGCCACAGCCGCCGGACGACCATCCCAGAGAGAGGGCGCCCAGCTACCCCTTTTTACCCACCCGAGGAGGGAGACCCCCACCCCTGCGGAGGTATACCTGACCCCTGTTTTGACTTCCGGGTCATTGCCAGGTAGCACAGGAATTCTTCCTATCAATGAACTAACCATGCATGACTAACCCCCTTACTAACCTCTATTAACCCACAATAACCCATTCACCTTTCTTGCATACTCGGGTAATCAAATTAGCACCTCAGCTATACCATAGAATGAAGACTGAACAATATAAGAGAGACGCCCCTATCACAGTCCTCCCCGCAAAGTAGATCCAGTCTCCCTCCCCTCAATACTTCCAGTATAGCCAAAATAGTACCTCTTACTAAGGCTCAGTTATATCACATTATGAAGGCTCCCTATAGCCATGTGCCACAACAGTAATCACCACCTTACCTAGTCCCCGTATCTTTTGAGAGCTCAAATAAGTCCATAAGACTCGAGATCCCTATGGCCTACAGGGTCCAAAACCGAGCCTATAAACCCAGCTCCAGCCCCCAGTGAAATCAGTTGAAAGATAGACACCAACCAGTGGCTGAACCCCTGAAGTTAACCTCTAGCTCTGCCCTTGTGTTGTTCCTGAGTTGTGAGATTCCAGAGCCGGCAGACTCCGTGGCAGATTTAAAATAGAAGCATCTGTCCACGTACAAGTATCTACGTGCACCTTATAACCTTCACACACTAGTGGGTATATAAGCGTGTAGCCAGCACCGATCGCCAAGAGATCCGACTTGAGAACTTCCCACATTTGGACCACCTGGACGGCCGCGGAACCAGTCGTTAGCCCCCAACATCACGGACACAAGATAACCAGGACCAGACCAACAAAATACTATCCAAGATTCACTTTATTAGTACTAACGTGTTATAGTACTAATTCGAAATTAACTTATTAATCTTTCTATGAAGTGGCTATAACTTTGCCCAGTGTAATTCATATATAACCATTCAATTTGGGAAGTACTAAGCGTATCAGTGTTCATTAATTAACAGCCGACATTAACTCTTGTAATTACCTTTATCCAGATATTAAAACCCTAGTGATATCTAACGTTCGCCCACTGATTTGTGTTCTACGTATTTCTGCCATAAGAATATAAAACTTAGATCAGTACCCCCCTGAGGTTACTAGAATTCCCGTGCTCTAAAACATACGCGTGTCTAATTCTAGTCTGTGAACTACTAATTGTGCACCAGACCTGCCAGTAATAAATCTAATTAGTGAAATTGAATCCATAAGTAACATTGAGGTCTTCCAGTATATAAACTTGCGAACCAAACCAGTGATCAGAAGAGTATACCTGAACGTTGGAAGTAGGAGACTAGGCTCCATCCAGATCCACTAATGCTAGCGGTTCATTTCTATCATTTGTCTTGTACGAGTATTCCTACTTTCCTATGCTCCCTATTAACCTACTTAAATAAACGTGATCGTGTGTCTTGTTACCGTGTGTTTATTTTGTGTTCTCTATTCCTCATACCTTGTATTGTGCATGCAGCCTTATATACCCAGTCAGTTAGAACCCACATTACCCAAGTTAATCCTGTAGAAAAACAGGGCATAACAAGAAGTATAAGTGGTATAAATATTATCTACTAAATAATCAAATTACTCACATATTAATACAAAAAAACAGACGTTTGTCTGCACTGGACTGGGGTGCGTCTACTTAGGGTTTGGTGGTCATAAGGAGACGCACTTGATATTGGACCTCTTATCTCGGAAAATACTTGAAATATATCAAACATTGACACATCCATTAAAAGAATAACCATTTGGTAATATAATCAGTTCAGTGACAGTCAGTGACAGAGAAGGTTGTGTTAATCTGAGCTCCTGCCCGGACCACTTACCAGTGACCTTTAGTGACCATTACACCTACCTGTGTTTGGGGGCAGTGCACTCGTGTTATATAAAAGTGTTATAGCTCAGTTTTTAGCTGTTAGTTTACTTGTTTTTGTTTTTCTGTACTTAGTTTCTTGTTCCTCGCTAAGCTTATTGGGATCATGGCAGGTATGGAGTGCGAGTCTCTAACTGATCTGCATCATCTTATTCTCCAGGTAAGAGAGGAGATGGTTGTGGTGAAGGAAGAGGTCTTGGCTCTAAGGGAGGTTAATGTTAAACTTCAGAGGGAAGTGGATTTGATTAAAGACGAAAATCTAGCTTTCAAGCTTAGCCAAGAGGAAATAAAGTCAAGTAAGGGGAAAAGGGAGGAAGTTGATGAAAAATTGTATTCATGGCAGGTTGTTAAAAATACGGGTGGGAAAGTCACACTCAAGAAGCAGGATAGTAGAATAGGTATGAGTGTGACAAATACATTCTCTCCTTTGCGAGACGAATGTGAGGGAAAAGATAGTCAGGATAAGGGAGGGATAACCGAAGTGCCTGCCGCCGACTCAGCTCCAACCTCTGACGCTGTGCTACCTACCACCACCACTACCCCCACCACCACCACCACCAAGGGACCTTCTGCCACCACCGGGGGTTCTCCAACTGCAGCTGCTGGATCCTCCCGAGGGAAAGGTAAGTCTGTGTCCCGAGAAGGTAAGTCTGTGTCGATTGTGGGCGACTCCATGGTAAGACATTTAGTTAGGGCTACCCGCACTAAACTTAGGAAGGTTGTGTGTCTGCCTGGCCATGGAGTTGGGAGGGTTTTAGAGAAGATGGACCACATCTTGGAAGATAGTGGAGATAACCCCATTATCTGTCTCAGTGCCGGGAGTAACGATGTTGGTAAGGGTAGAAGTGAGGAACTGCTGCAGCAGTATCGGGATGTGTTAGATAAAGTTAGGATGAAGGGAGGGATCCCTGTAGTACATTGTATCCTACCCAGAAGAGGAGTTCCCAAGGAATGGACATCCAGGGCGATTGGTGTCAATTGCCGTTTGGAGAAATATTGCAAAGAAAAAGCAATACCATTCATTGATAACTGGGATAGTTTCTATGGGAGAGATGGGATGTACGCAAGGGATGGGGTTCATCTTTCACGGTTAGGGGTTTCTACATTAGCTAGTTCTTTAGATAGGGTGGTTGTGGGGTTTTGAACAGAAATATTGAGAGTGTAAATGAGAGGTTAATTGGAACAATTTTAGCGTCAGGCGAAAGCGATAAGGATATTCAGTCTCATGCTAAAAATGATGACTATAATGCAAATGATAGTAGTGATGGTGCAACAGAAGATGGAAATGTCGCTAAAAACAAAGGTAAATTAGGTAAAAAGAAAAGAAGTAAATTGAGAGTATATTACACAAACTGTAGGAGTCTATGTAACAAAATGAACGAACTTAGAGCCCTTGTTAGCAAAGAAAATATAGACATAATAGCGCTAACTGAAACGTGGATTAATACAGAAACCAGGCATTTTTTAGCAGAATTTGATATACCAGGATATAGTTTGTTTAAATATGACCGAACAAGTAAGAGGGGTGGCGGTATAGCAGTGTTTGTCAGGAGTACATTAAAAAGCTGTATTAAATCAGGTATTAGACTAAATAACGATAATGAAAGTGTTTGGGTAGAGGTTAACGAAGGTAGTGAGACCATAGTTATTGGAGTTATGTATAGACCGCCAAATATGAGTAGAAATGACGGAACGTCATTATGGGAGGAAATTAAAATGGCATCAAGGTTTAGCAATGTGTGCATTATGGGGGATTTTAATTTTCCGAATATAGATTGGCAGCATCAAATAGGAGACTCTGATTCTGAGGAGTTTATAGAGGTAGTACAAGATAGTTTTTTATTTCAATTCATAGATACGCCGACTAGAGGTAATAATATTCTCGATTTAGTTTTCAGTAACAATGAACATATGGTTAAATAATGTAGAGATAGGGGACCACCTAGGAAATAGTGACCACAATTCTGTGTATTTTAATATACAATGGAAAGGTAATACCAGAGAGAATACAACATTAATACCTGACTTTAGAAAAGCCAATTATGGTGGGTTAAGAAGAGCCCTATTAGCGGACCCTATGGTCAAAAAATTAAGTCGATCCAGGTGTCCAAATGAGTGTACCCCTTCTCAGGCACCTGTCATCTTAAGTCAGGAAGAGACGTCAACCTTGGTAGATACATACGATAATTTTATCAAGTCAGTATTCAATGCACAAAATAAATACATCCCCAAAAGAAAATTTAGATCAACACAGAACCAACCCAAATGGATGAATAATAGACTATTAGATCTTCTAGGACAAAAGAGAGGAATATATAGAAAAATTAGAAAAGGCGAAATTCACCTACTGCTTACTATCAGAATCTATCAAGACAGGTAAAAAAGGATATTAGGAAAGAAAAAAGAAATTATGAAATTAAGGTTGCCAATGACTCAAAAAATAATCCTAAAGCTTTTTACCAACTATATAAATCCAAGGTTAGAGATGTAATTGGTCCCCTTAAAACTTCGATAGGAGAAATGACAGAAAATGATTTAGAAATGTGCAGTACATTAAATGGTCAATTTCTTTCCGTTTTCACTAATGAAAATTTGGCACAGTTTCCAGAAGTCCGTAAGGTATATAGCGATAGTATAGAAAATAGGTTAAGTACGGTTACTATAAGTAGAAATGATGTGCTTAAGGAAATTGACAGACTGAAACCTCATAAATCGCCTGGTCCTGATGAGGTATATGCTAGAGTATTAAAAGAATGTAGGGATGAGTTAAGTTACCCATTAACATTTTTATTTAACAAGTCATTGGAGACAGGTATAGTTCCAGAAGCTTGGAAGCTTGCAAACGTAGTTCCGATCTTCAAAAAAGGTGACAAATCAATAGCATCCAATTACCGTCCCATTAGTCTTACATCAATCATAGGAAAGCTACTAGAGTCAATTATTGCTAGTAAAATTAGAAACCACTTAGATACATTTAATTTAATAAATTCTTCTCAGCATGGATTCACTCAGGGACGTTCTTGCCTTACTAATTTGCTTAGTTTTTTCTCAGAGGTATATGAAGCAGTAGATAATGACAAGTCATATGATATAATATATTTAGATTTCAGTAAAGCTTTCGACAGAGTCCCCCACGAGAGATTGATGAGAAAGGTTGAGGCGCATGGAATAGGTGGGGCGTTGTTGGGATGGATTAGGTCATGGCTAATTGGTAGGAAGCAGAGAGTCAGCATAAATGGTACGAAGTCAGAATGGGGAGCAGTCAAAAGTGGTGTCCCCCAGGGATCTGTATTAGGTCCTCTGTTGTTTGTTATATACATAAATGACCTTGATTTAGGTATAACTAGTAGGATAAGTAAATTTGCAGACGATACCAAGATGGGGAGAACAATTGATTCAGATAGAGATATAGAGTGCCTCCAAAGGGATCTAGATACCTTACACGAATGGTCAGTAAATTGGCAGATGAAGTTTAACATTGACAAATGCAAGGTATTAAAGATAGGGAAGATGCATACAAATGTTTAATATAAACTAGCTAATGTGGAATTAGAAAACTCGAATTGTGAGAAAGATCTAGGTGTGTTTGTTAGCAATGATTTGAAGGGTAGACAACAGTGTATAAGCGTTCGAAACAAGGCAAACAGGATTCTCGGGTTCATCTCAAGGAGTGTGAGTAACAGAACTGCTGATGTTATCTTAAAACTTTACTTGTCATTAGTGAGACCCCATATGGATTATGCTGTTCAATTTTGGTGTCCTTATTACAGAATGGACATAGATTCATTGGAGAGAGTACAACGTAGAATGACAAAAATGATCCATAATATTAGAAATCTTCCGTATAAAGAAAGGTTGAAGAAATTAGGCTTACATTCGTTAGAGAGACGCAGAGTTAGAGGGGATATGATAGAGGTGTTCAAGTGGGTTAGTGGGATTAACAAAGGGGACATGACAAATGTACTAAAGCTAAGTGATAGCGAAAAAACTCGTACCAATGGTTTCAAATTAGATAAATTTCGTTTCAGAAAAGATATAGGCAAATATTGGTTTGGTAACAGAGTTGTAGATGGGTGGAATGGACTACCAAGTGCTATAGTGGGATTAAAAACGATAGGGAGCTTTAAGATAAAATTGGATAAGCATATGGACGAGAAGGGTTGGGTGTGAAGGGGGATCAGCAGGGTTGGGCCAATCAGCGCTCTGCAGACCCCCGTAATCCTGCGTTAATCTCTAACCGTTTTGGTAAGATGATCCTCAGGGTATTAGAGTGTTGAGCCTATAATTGGGCTTTGTAATTGGGGTTGTGTGGGACAGGGATCTGCCTTGCTTAGGCCAATCGGCTTTCTGCAGACTCCCATTTTCTTATGTTCTTATGTTCTTATATCAAGTGAGTTTCAAGTTAAAAGAATGAATGAGCTTGACACACTGATTTTTTTCTTGAAAACTTTCACACTTTTTGCGTCTCCTTTGGTGCCTCTACCCTATGTCTTGTAGTTTTATTGAAGTATAAGCAGTCTGTTGTTTCAAGATGCACCAACAGACTCCCCCTGGGTGTGACGGTGTCACATTCAACTGAGTTTATATACCCAGTTCAGTTGCATGTGTGTTATAATTCATAATTATAGCCTTTGTTTTGTGGGAGAGTCCTGCTTTGCTTTAGTTCTTTCTCTCTCTCCCTTCCCTCGTGTCGAGATAGTGACGTCATGATTGCACCATGTTATGCAACACTCTTTTTGCTAAGAGTGTAATTACTTTAGTTTATTTAACCCTGTTGGGATTAGTTTCAGTTTACTATAAGTTGCACAATGATATCTTATATTTATTTGATTATTCCTGTATTATTAATGAGAGCCCAAGTACTTAGTATAATTGTGTAGTCTATAGTGATGCTTGGAGCTCTCCTGTTCTTTCCCACACTGGGCCCAGAAGGTAGGGTTGCCAGGTCTGTCCTATTTAGGACAATCTGTCCTATTTGAGGAAGGGCTGTCCTATATATTTCAATTAAAAAAGGACAGCCCAAAACTGTCCTTTTCTGTCCTTTTTCGAGGTTCTACCACAAATGACAATAATAAGAGATTTTACATGCAAAATAAAAAAAATAAAAATAAAAAATTCAGATTGATATTCCCCAAGAAAGTTAACCTCTCGGCTGCGCATGGGGGGTATGAGACACCTCTGCCTGTGTGCACGTATTTGAGCTGTTCTATCTATCTATCTATTGCCTGACGCCGCGATCCCCGAAGGGGTGGCCACGAACGAACCGCCCCCATGCACCTCTGTCCCCAGTCAGTCGACGCCCCTCCCCCCAACCAGCACCGCCTTCGTTCATGTAGTTCCTCACTCCATCCTTCCACCTCATATTCGGTCTACCTCTCCCCCTCTGTCCCTCCACCTCGCTCTCGTACACCCTCTTAGTCATTCTCTCACTTTCCATACGTTCCATATTGCCGAACCATCTCAAGTTGTTCCTTTTCACACTTTCCAGCACATCTACCTCCACACCACACCTCCTTCTTACTTCCTCATTAGTCTGTCTATCCCTCCATGTAACTCCGCACGCACTCCTTAAGTAAGTCATTTCCACTGCTCTCACTCTTGGTCTGAGTCTCTCAACCAACGTCCATGCTTCGCTTTCCGTAAGTCAGTGTCGGGATTACCACACTGTCATGCAAGGACTTCTTCACTTCCATACTGACCACCCTATTTCTTGTTACTGCTTTTAGCGTTCCTACAACCCTCTTCCCCTGTTGTACCCTCTCCCGCACCTCTTCATCCATAGTCCCATCTTTACTCAACCACACTGCCCAGATACTTAAAAGAGTTGACGATCTCCATAGCCTGACCGTTCAGCTTCACCTCACACTCTGTGACTTCACCCCTTTCGAAGACCATAACCTTGCTCTTCCCGTATTTACCTTCAAATTCCGTTTTTCGCACACTGTTCCAAATTCATTTACCAGACCCTGCAACTCCCATTCATTATCACTCATCAGAACTGTATCATCCGCAAACAGCAGTATAGGTAGCTTCCACTCAATTCCCTCCCTTTTTCAGCGATACACCAACATCCACTGCTCTTGATAGTATTTCTTTCATAACTCCATCCATATATATACAGTAAACAACCACGGGGACATCACACACCCCTGTTTCAAACCAACATTCAGGTCAAAGAACTCGCTCTGCTCACTCTCCACACGTACTGCCGCCTTTGCACCCTCATACATGCTCTTCACTGCTTTCAGCAACTTGCCCTCTACTCCGTATATTCTAAGTACTTTCCACAAACCTTCTCTATCCACTCTGTCATAGGCCTTCTCCAAGTCCATAAAGGCAACATACACCTTTTGTTTCTTCTCCAGATACTTCTCCACAACACAATTCAGGGTAAAAATCTGATCTACATCCTCTTCCCTTCCTAAAACCTCCCTGCTCGTCGCCTATCCATTTCTCCGTTCTCACTCTCACTCTCTCAATCACTACCCTACTGTATACCTTCCCTACTACGCTTAGAAGACATATTCCTCGGTGGTTACCACACACTCCTCTTTCCCCTTTGCCCTTATATAGGGGGACTATTATGCCAGTCTTCCAGTCATCGAGTGCACTGCCCTTCTCCCATGCTAGTTTGCACATTTTCCATACCCATTCTATCACTATCTCACCACCATACCTCAACATTTCCCCACACACTCCATCTGTTCCTGGTGCTTTCCCCAACTTCACTCTTTTCATGGCTTCCCACACTTCTGACCTCCTGATCCCCACCTCCTCCTCCACTACTTCTCTTCTTCTCCCTCCCATACCATATCCAGCTATGTTTGCTGGCTCTTCATTCCTTTCATTTAGCAACTCACTGAAGTACTCCCTCCATCTTTCGACTCTCTCTTGCTTCTCGGCTAGCATTCTCCCATTCTTATCTTTCACACCCTTACTGTTTCCCTTGCTACCTTCCCTAACTTTCTTGACTTCTTTCCAGAACAGTTTCTTACTCTCCCTCCATTTTACACTCAGATTCCTTCCAAATTCCTCATCTACTCTTCTCTTACTTTCCTTCACTACTCTCTTCACCACCCTCTTACTCTCCACGTACCTCGCTCGTTTCTGTCTCTCGGAATCTTCATTCCCTCTACTACCCAACCACTCTCTATATGCTTTCTTCTTTTCTTCCACAGCTATTCTTACCTCTTCTGTCCACCATGCTGTACCTTTCACTCCCCTCCCTCTTCTCCTCACTCCACACACCTCCTCACATGCTGCACAGATCTCATCCTTAACCTCTGAAGTGCGCATGGGGGTAATTGGAAACGTTCCCCTGTGCTGACGTATTTGAGGTGTTTCCGCCACTAAAATATTCATTGTGCCATTAATAGCATTAATACTTATCCATATGTGCCTATTATGGGTTGATTATAAAGGTATTAACCTGAAACAACAATAAAACGAGTGAAAACAGCGTTTGGATGGTCAAAATCGGAGATATAGCCCGCGAGTTGTATAATGTATGGGTGAGGCAATCTGCTTTCCCGCCAATTTCCCCCAAGGCCACTGAGACACAGTCGATCGCTACTCTCTCTCTCTCTCTTGCACTCGCTTGCTATCAGTGATGACCACACCCTCCAATCGGATTTCTAATGTTAGCACGAAAATATACCTCAGAATAAGGGAATAACAGGGAAAATAGGTGATAACTGAAGGAGAGGAGGAAAGTGGGGAAGGAGGGGAGGTAGAGGACTGAGATTTTGCATGGCCCAGGGGCCAAAAAAAAAAATAAAAAATAAAAAAAAACAAAATATAAAATTTTTTTTTTGTTTTCCGATGTCAAAAGTTGATTTTTATTTTCTCTGACTCTTAAGAGTCTCCCCGCAGTGCGCCGGGGGAACTCTTAAGAGTCTCCCTGTAGCTCCCGGGTTAAACACCTTGCTCATCTCCTCCACTTCCTCCATAACTTCCAGGTCGAACCCACCTAGTCGTCTTTCCACTGCTCTCCTGTACTCCTCCCTGACTTCCTCCTCCTGCAACCTCTCCACCCTCCTCACCATTCCACCCTCCTCTCGCCTCCCTCCCGCTCTCCTCACCCACTTCTTTTGTATCCTAACCTTAGCTACCACTACATAATGATCAGACAGACCCCCTCCAATACCCCTATACACCCTAGCATCCATCACAGATTTCTTCATTCGTTCATCCACACATACATAATCAATCAATGACTTTCGTTCCACCACTGTCTTATCCTTCATCGTCAACATCCGTTTCCACGTGTACCTGTGGATCATTCTGTGTCGGAAGAAGGTGTTGGCTATCCACAGCCTCCTCCCCACACATACGTCCACAAGTGCACTACCATTCCCATTCACCTCTGATGGTACCCCCCACCCTCCCACCACTCCCTCAACTTTCCTATCACCCACCTTACCATTCATATCCCCAATCAGAAATATTCTTTCGTTCTTGTCAAACTTCTCCAGGCATGCCTCCTGTTGAGCTGTTTCCATCACTAAAATATTTATTTTACCATAAATAGCATTAATACTTCTCCATATGCACCTATTATAGGTTGATTATAAAGGTATTAACCTGCTCTGCGCTCAACCTGCCCTGACGTGTCTCCCCATGCTCCGCTCGTTCCGCATTTGCTGCGTCCCTAGTGAGTTTTTTCTCATTTGTTTACTCTGGGATGCATCGAGTAAGGTTAGGATATGCGTAGCAGGGGTGTCATGGGCGGGCTGCCCGCAGTTCAGTGTATTTTGGGTCGTGTGTTTGGGACGCCTATTTCCGGCGTATCCTCGTGGTCCCGGGGTGGACGCGTGAAACGTTTTCGCGGATTATCTAGCCTAGTTATTTAGTTGGCTTTAACTACGCGTGATTAGGCTTCTTTTTATCTTTCTGATAAAGTTGCCTTATTTGTTTGTTTTCTGACATTCCTAGCGTATTTTTCTTCACTTAGTGGTTTTTTCTAGGTCCCGTGTCAGTGCTTCCCTCTCCCGGGTATATTTCTTCGAGGTGTGTTGGCTGCTGTTCCTGTTGTGATAATATTCAGTGCTTTTTGTTTTATTACCACATGTTTAAGCGATACTCCATCTGCTTAGGCCTAGCCAGCCTCTCGTAGCTTTTTTACATGTACAAGTGTTATTGATTTATTGTATAAATATGTACTACTGTGTCATGTGTGTTCTGGATAAGTTGTGTATTGGCTTATTCCAGGCACTATTTGTGTACCTCCGATTGCATCTGGTTGGTGTAGGTTACCGTTTCCGGCGGGTTTTCTCGATTGCTCCGCGAAAATCCGGCTGGTTCTCAGATTGCGTCTGGTGGGTGTGGGTTGCCTTTTCCGGCGGGTTTTCTCGATTGCACCGAGAAAATCCGGCTGGTTGCCGATTTTTAATCACGCGTGGTTAAAATAGGCTAGTTTCCCCCGGCGAGTGGTGGCTTGAGGGCTCTCCAAAACTGCGTCTCTGTAGTGGGGCCTGTGTTCAGGCTTACTGTGTGTTTCCCGGCGGAAGGGCTTTACCCGATTCAACTAGGGGTCATGCGGACACCTGTTGAATATAGTTTTTCCCGGTTTTGCAAAGCCGTTGAAAAACTGGGCTGTGTTGTTTGAGTAGTCTTTCCACCCCGGCGATCTTTTGCAAAGAAGTGGGGATAGGAACAATTGGGGTTAACTTTTCTATTAATTTTCACCCGGCGGTTGAACCTCGGGAGGGTGGGAATCACGGATTTGCAATTCGGTAGGATTAGCCTAACAATTGAGGGATACAATTAGGTATCAAGACATTCAACTCACGGCGATCTAATGATTAAGATGGGCTTAACCTGGCTAACTGCGTTATAATAAGGAGGCCGGCGTCTTAGTATGGGTTCCCGGTGAACGTTATATCACAGGGAAGACTGCGTCACTTATAAAGAACTGCTCATCTTTATATCATGTCAGAGGATATTCTTAAATCTTTTGGACACGTAAAGTTATTTACGAATCTTTACATATGAACCTACAGGGTAACGAGAGGTAATGGTGGGGTATTACATCTCGTTGCCCGGCGGTTCATTAACACTTGTGTTAGAACATTTTGGGGTAACCTTATGAGGATTAATTCCTGGAAATTTTCTTTTTTCCAGGGCGGAGTTCCGGCGGGTCCACAGAGGACCAGGTGAGGCCCGGGAGGAGTTAGCTTTTAACCAGTCTCTGCCATGGCTGCTCTAGCCCCTGTTTTTGCTCTTTGCTCAACGCTCTCATGTTCCGGAATCCCTATTTTTGCGCACACTCTGTGCATTCGTTGTGTCAAATGCTTGGACCGATCAAGGGGTTTGTGGGTAACAAAGAATTGTACCTTCTGTAGTCAGCTGGGTATTAAAGTATTACAGCACGAAAATCTGGCCGCGGCTGTTGCATTACGCGAGGTCAGACAACTTCTTACTAATTATGCGTCTGCAGTGGCTCATAAAGCATTGCAGTGTGATAACGTAATTTTGTGGGACCGTTTGTTGGTTTAGTACCCCCCAATTAAACGTCCTCCTTCCCGAAGTAAAGTCACTAAGCCGGCAGAGACTGGGCTGGTTAAAGAGCTTCTTTCCTTCCCCGGTACATCTAAGAGACCGCGAGAGCCGTCTCCCCCGGCGACAACTTCGGAATCAAGATCTAGGTCCAGGTCACGGTCTCCTCTCAGAAAGCAGACACATAGTCACTCGACTTCACCTTCGCGGAAGAAGAGTAAGACAGACAAGATCAAGGACAATTCTAGTGATACATCAAAGTCGAGGCGGAGTCACAAGTCTTCTAAAAAAGAGTCTCATGTACGAAAGTCCTCCCGGCGTTCGCCGGAGCCTCGAACCTCGCTTTCTGCCTCTACTCCCGACATGTCTCAAGTCCAATCTGACAGGTCGGAAGTGGAGTCAGAGACTGTGGTCGGGGATTTTCTGGCGGACATAGTGTCCCCAAATAATATTCTCACTTTAGATTTAGAGGGTTCTCCCGGCAGTGATAACCCGCTAGAGGGCTCGAGTGAGGGCTCAGTCATTGGGGTGGGGCCTGGCTCACAAGTAAGTTCCGACCAAGGCCGGGGAGTTTGGAGGTACTCCCAGCCATGGCGGGACAGCTCTCTGCCGTCTCAGGCAACTCAGGTAGTGGCTGAAGTCCACCGGGATGCGGAGACACCGTCTTTCATCCCTGACTTAACATGGCACGGGGCCCCAGCCTCGGCGGAATCCTCTCAGGAGGGACCGGAGGCAGGGGATGATGGGTCTATTATTTCTGAGGTGGGTAACGTAGATAACTCTCAGAAAGGGATATTTCACCTAATAGTTCTTCATCTGCTCAATTTGTCACGGCGGATGAGATTGACAGGTTATTAGCGGGTGCTTTAACTAAGTTTTTTGGCCAGCAACCGGAGCCTCCTATGGTTGGTCTGGGAGCTCCCACGCCAACATCGACTGTCCGACCTCTGGCTACTTCCGTTACTTTGACACAGACTCCGCTCACTCCCCTTGTATCACCTATTATTGTTACTAGGCCAACTTCGGCGGCACTAACTACTTCCAATGTGCGAGTAGTAGCAGACGTAAATCCTCCCCCATTAGACAAAGCCCCGATCAGAAAAGGGGCTATGCCTCTCTTATACGGGCCAGACGATTCGTGGGTATCATTGGTACCAACAAAGTCAGAGGTAGCACAGTCCACTATGTCAGGGGAGCTTCCGGTACCACGAGAGTGGGTAATCCATGGAAATAAATCTAGGAAGTTAAGGGCTCTAGATATGCTGGGAAATGTACTTGATGTTAGTATTAAGGCCATCCCCAACTATTATCATCATGATTATTTTGTATATTCTTCTACACCTGCCCTACCCCCTGCGTCAGCTTCAAAACTGTTTTCGGACTGGACAAAACATGATGGGTTCAATGATATCAAAGCGCTGTCAGCTCTAACCTCTGAGTTGGGATTAAAGACGTTTACTGACTCAGCCGCGAATCCAGTTTTGAAGGTGGAGCAATTGGGTCCGGGACCTTGGGTGGACTGGGAAGTCGAGGTGCAAAACTTTGCAACCACATTCACTTCTAAAGCTTCACACCAAATTCCACAAGAGAGCCATTCTTGGTTCTCTCTCCCGGTATACTCTGCCGGCGGAGTTCCCTCTGCTCTCTTTGCCTTTTTAGCTGCCCCTAAAATTAATCTATGCGAGCTTAAAGATCCGTTCTCTACACCTTCCACTGCTCACCTAGACCGGGAGTTTAGGCTACGGGGTAAGGCGTACAGACTATTTTCTCGGTATATTGTTACGCAACAAGTAGCAAAATCAATGCTAAGATCTGCTCAGGCTATCGCGGACACAGAAGTTCGAAAGGCAATCGAACTATCTAGACGCTTACTTCTCCAAACTTCTATTCAGTCACTAGGAGATATACGCACGGCCTTGTTAGAGGCGGTGCGGGCAAGACAAGATCTAAGGATGTCTCTAGTCCGAAAGCTCCCGGATAGGATTGCTAATCAAGTAGTAATGTCCCCAGTTCTAACTGCCTCTTTAATGTCCCCGGAGGTGTGGAGGACGGTGTTTAACATGGCTCAGGCCTTGAAGCACAGTCCCGCCCCGTCTCATAAACCTGCTTTCACTTTTACCAAGCCCAAACCAGTCGCTAAAGCTCAGTCTGGTGGGGCGAAATCCTTTCATTTGCCTAAATCCTCTTCCACCCAAGGTCAGTACAGATACAAGCAAGGAAAGTCTTCAGGTACCCATAAAGGACAGAGGTATCAAAGGCCGGGTCAGGGCCCGTCTCCAGCCAAACCCGGCCAGTCGTCTAAACTTCCACCACCACCACCACCAAAAAACTAAGGTCTCCCTTACTCCCAGGGCCGATCTCCCGGCGAGTGGATCAGGGGGTAGTCCAGCCCGCGAACCCTTGTCTGCTAACTGGGTCGTTCCGGGCGAATCATCGCGCATGGCCTTTAAACACATGGGCAAGGATGGTGGCACGCAAAGGCATCACCTGGCAGTGGCTCCGGCGACCTCGCTTACGTCAGCCGACAAAGGCAAATTTTGTTTCATTAGAGGTGGGGTCACTGATCCAAGAGATGGTGGCCAAGAATGTTATCATCCCGGTCCCCCAAAATTACCCAGTTTTTACATCCAAACTTTTTCTGGTACCCAAAAGGGACAGTGTTCAGATGAGGCCGGTCGTAGATCTGTCTTATCTGAACCTCCATATTCACAACGTATCCTTCCGGATGCTGACAGTGAATCAGATCAGGCTAACACTTCCGCCGGAAGGGTGGATGTGTTCTTTAGACCTGACGGACGCATATTGGCACGTCCCGGTAAACAAACGGTTTCAACGTTTTCTAGCATTACGAATCATGCATCAGACTTATGTCTTTCAGAGGATGCCATTCGGTTTAAACCTAGCACCTCGCATATTCACGAAATTAGTCCGGCAAGCCCTGATGCCCTTGTTGCAACAAGGGATCAGGATTTTGTGGTATCTAGACGACTGGCTGGTGGTGGCGGAGACGGAACAATTATGCATAAGTCATGTCAACATAACATTAACTCATGTAAAAACTCTAGGATTCAAGGTAAACCTGGTAAAGTCAAACCTTGTTCCCTCACGAGTGGTTCAGTGGATAGGGTTGGTCTGGGACACAGCTGCTCTCACTCTGAGTCAGAGTGTGGACAATCGGAACAGGTTTCGCAAGAAACTGTTTCTGTTTCTTCACAGTCTGACTACGACACGGAGAGTCTGGGAATCTCTGGTCGGCTCTCTCAACTGGATTCAACTAACTGTAAAGTTGGGCCAGTTGAAAGTCAAACGTTTAATTTTGGAGGGCAACAAATTTTTTCCACTATTGCCGGCGGAAACATTATGGCCCATCCCAAAATTAATACACACCTTACTAGCGGTCTGGGCGAAGAGGGAAACATTGCACTCAGTCATGTCTTGGACCTCTCCTCCGCCGACGGTATGGGTGGACACGGATGCGTCAGGCACGATAGGTTGGGGCTTTCAGTCAAACCAAGGGCACCAGGGTCAAGGGCTCTGGTCCCATTCAGAATCCTCCCACATAAATGTCAAAGAGTTACTAGTCCCCTTGTATTTCCTTCAGGCTCACAGCTTTTCTTTGCGGGGTAAATCGGTGGCCTTCAGGATGGACAATCTGAATGCAGTTCACTGCATTCAGAAACAGGGGTCAACCCGATCTCGGAGGTTGCTAAACGTGTCAGAAAAGATTTTTGTACTAGCCGACAAGCTGGACATTCAGCTTCACGCTTCTTATCTCCCCGGCGTAGCGAACGTCTGGGCAGACGCTCTATCTCGGAGACAGAGCCCAACAGTAGAACGGGTGCTCAAGCAAAACATTTTCGACCTAATGATTGCGAAGCCTTACCGTTCACAAGTGGATCTATTTGCGTCCGAGGAGACTCACAAACTCCCGCTGTACCTAACCTGCCGGACAGCCACGCCGGCAGGAGGACCCGACGCACTGGTGACGGACTGGAACATGTGGAGTTCCATTTATCTGTTTCCGCCGCCAGACGCTTCTCTAATGTGCCAAGTAGTAAACAAACTACAGGATTATCGGGGCGTCGTCTCATTAATCGCGCCCCTGTGGCCGGCGCAGGCGTGGTACCAGCAATTAAAGACGTGGTGCCCGAACCCGGTGTCGCTCCCGGTCGGGTATTTCCACTTAGACACGATTGGCAACCTAGAGACCTCGCTGACTTTTGCATTATGGACATTCAGGAGGCCAAATGGCTAGCTCCGTATGCTAGAACTGTGACCGATAAATTCATGAATCAATACACACAATCTACTAAGAGACAGTATCATTCGCATTGGCAGTCTTTTACTTCTTGGATACTCAGAACAGAACAATCCGTGCCTTCGGTGGCTTTGGTTTTTAATTATTTAAACTATCTGTTTGAGCAGAAACGGCTATCAGTAGTAACGTTAAAGAATCACTTAACAGCAATTAGGGTGCCATTCCTGGACCTTACGGGTCTAACCATACCACTAGCGGAGGAAACAGGCTTCATGAGGGCATGTTTTAAACTCCGCCCACCTCCCCGTCAGCTCATGCCTACCTGGTCTCTGGACAAAGCGTTGTCATTACTTCATTCCTGGCGGTACCAAAATACTGCAGATTTTGACTTACTTTTAAAAAGGGCAGTATTCCTTATGGCTTTAGCTACCGGGAACAGGGTGTCTGAGCTGGCGGCGATGAGCAACACACCTAATTGCATCAGGTTTGGTAGGCTCAATGATTGTATTCATATTGCTCCTTCCCCAGAGTTCATCGCCAAGAATGAACACAGTGATCACGTGTTTTCAGAGTTCACGGTGCCGGCATTGAAAAGGGGAAAGGTGCACCATAATTTATGTCCAGTGCAAGCGCTTACCAAATATTTAAAGGTCGCACCTAGGAATCAACAAGGTGCTTTATGGGTATCTAGTACGGGTAAACGCGTTATGAAGCGTAAAACTGGCTTCTCTCTTAGTTAACGTCATTCAGGAAAGTAATCCCGGCGTTGTGGGTAGAGCTCACGATTTACGCAAATGGGCGACCTCTTTACGTTTCCTTAAGAATTTTTCTGTTGAGGACATAGCAGCCACGCACCTCTGGTCCTCTAATCATACTTTTTTGACTCGATACCTTTCAGTAGCTTTGGACAGGCCTTCCATGCCATGTATAGCTTTACGGCAGAGGGTCTAGGTGGCCTCTGGGTCACTTAATGTTTAGATGAGGAAAAGAGAGGGGGGGGGGTGCAGTCAGTGTAACGTAGGACACTGCGAAGCTTACGAGCTGTGATACAGGGTGTAGGTGCTGTGATTTTAAAGAATTTTCTGTAGTATTCATTACAGGAAATTGTGCTAACGTTCAATCATAGTTCAAAGACAATGCTTGTTGTAAATAGTTTTGGCTGTGAAGCAATATAATTTTAAGTAAATCTTAGTAGTTGCGGCCGCAGCTGGTATGTGTAATGTAAGTACCTCTTTACGGTATAATTTTCAAATTATATCCAAGAGTTAATGGGGTTTATATGTGCACATGTAAACTTTGATGTTTTTTGTTTTTCACAACTTACTTTAAGTGGGGTGCCTTCTTAACTACCAGCTGACAGTGTCTCGGAGTTAACCCCTTTTTGTCCAAGCAGGCTTCTTCGAAGCACGCTCCTGCTTGTCACCTTTTTGTATATTTTTATGCTGTATAGAGTATTATGCACACAAATATATCTTTTTTACAAAGTATGAATACTATGTGGTTGTTTGATTATCTGCTTTTGCTAGAGTTATGATATGATTACGAATGTCCCCCTCCAGTCTTAGATATCAGGCATAATCGTCAATGATGGAGGGGCCACTAATAAATTATAGGTTTGACTCCTGTAAGGAGATAAAGAAAACCTAATATTTAGTAGTGGCCCCGTAATCATTGACGACTGGGGCCCTCCCGACCATCCCCTTCCCATTCGTTGATGTATTAAGGATTTTGGTTTACTTGATATGTCAGTGAAGGAAGAATGACGCCTGAAGTCAGCGTCTGGTTAAAGATCCACACAAGTACATCCACGAAGTTATGGAAAGCTTATGAATAGTTATTCTTATTTTCTTTTTATTTGTTATTTTTTACAAAGTTTTTTCGTAGTGAGTACCCAATTTCATAATGACGAACCATGAGTGAGGTTGCGTGCGCTCATGATGAAGGCTCCTCAATTTTTTATGCTCTGCGCGGTAGATTCAAACTACGGTAAATGAGTGTTTGAAGAGGGTGCCTTATGTAATAGGCATAATCGTCAATGATTACGGGGCCACTACTAAATATTAGGTTTTCTTTATCTCCTTACAGGAGTCAAACCTATATTATAGGTTGATTATAAAGGTATTAACCTGTTACAACAATAAAACAAGTGGAAACAGCGTTTGGATGGTCAAAATCGGCGATACAGGCCGGGAGTTACATAATGTATGGCTGAGGCAACCTCCCTGCCCTCCTCCCCTCCCCTTGTCTGGAGAGACACTGTTACGCAATAGTCTCTCTCTCGCTCTTTCCCACGCTTGGTAACAGTGATGACAACGCCCTGCTACCAACTCGCTAATGTTAGCACAAAAATAGACCACAGAATAAGGGAATAACAGGGAAAATAGGTGATAACTGAAGGAGGGGAGGAAAGTGGGGAAGGAGGGGAGGTAGAGGAGTGATATTTGGCATGGCCCAGGGGCAAAAAAAAATAATAATAATAATAATTCGGTGTTTTAAATTGATTTTTTTCCCCCTGACTCTTAAGAGTCTTCCCGTAGTTCCCGGGTTAAGAAACAGTCAGCGGGATAAGAGGGGAGGGGGGAGGTTGACTCGAGTCTCGTCCTGAAACCCTGTCTACAACAGGTTCGTGGCTGGTTGTTAGCAAGCTACATCCAGAGAAGAAATTTGAAATCCAAAGACGATGCCATGATTTTGTAATTGAAGGAATAAATCAGCTTGACAAAAGAATTGACAACACAACCATGAAAATGAAGTACGTCAAATACCTAAGTCCTAATATTTGCCTGAGTCAAGTTAACCCTTGTCTAGCGGGGTGTTTTGGGCTCATTTGGGCATATTCAGGCCCTCCTGCATGATAAATCAAGCATCTGCATGAAAAAAAACATATTTAGCAAAAAAATAGGCACTAAAAGCTTCAAAATGAGACCAGAACGAGCTATGTAGCACTCGTGATTCTCTTGCAGTGGTGCCACGAACATGGAAGTTTAGCATATATCGGTATATTTTTCCCAGCTATGCTCACTACTGGCTACACTGCCGGCCTCTCGAGAACACAGGGAACAGGAGTTAATGGGTGGTGGTAAGCCCTGGGAGTCGGCTGTCTGGCCCGCTGCGCTCCAGGCCATTTGCACTCGATTTTAACCCTTTAACCCGGGAACTGCTGGAAGACTCAAGAGTTCCCCCGGCGGACTGCGGGAAGACTCTTAACCCGGGAGCTGCGGGGAGACTCTTAAGAGTTCCCCCGGCGCACTGCGGGGAGACTCTTAAGAGTCAGGGGAAAAAAAAATCAACTTTTGACATCGAAAAGAAAAAAAAAAAAAAAAAATTTTTTTTTTTTTTTTTTTTGGCCCCTGGGCCATGCAAAATCTCAGTCCTCTACCTCCCCTCCTTCCCCACTTTCCTCCTCTCCTTCAGTTATCACCTATTTTCCATGTTATTCCCTTATTCTGAGGTATATTTTCGTGCTAACATTAGAAATCCGATTGGAGGGTGTGGTCATCACTGATAGCAAGCGAGTGCAAGAGAGAGAGAGAGAGTATCGATCGACTGTGTCTCAGTGGCCTTGGGGGAAATTGGCGGGAAAGCAGATTGCCTCACCCATACATTATACAACAAAAAATCATTTAAAACAGGGCCATGCAAAATATCACTCCTCTACCTCCCCTTTCTGTGGTATATTTCGTGCTAACATCAGCGAGTTGCAAGCAGGGCATTGTCATCACTGTTAGCAAGCGAGTGAGAGAGAGAGAGTATCGATCGACAGTGTCTCTCCAGACTTGGGGAAAAGTGGCGGGAAAGGAGGTTGCCTCAGCCATACATTATGTAACTCTCGGCCTGTATCGCCGATTTTGACCATCCAAACGCTGTTTCCACTTGTTTTATTGTTGTAACAGGTTAATACCTTTATAATCAACCTATAATAGGCGCATATGGAGAAGTATTAATGCTATTTATGGTAAAATAAATATTTTAGTGATGGAAACAGCTCAAATACATGCGCACAGGCAGAGGTGTCTCATACCCCCCATGCGCAGCCGAGAGGTTAAAAGCCTTAATAATGCTCCTAACTTGCTGCAAATTGGTGCACGACTTAAGTCGAGCGCCGCTCTTTAAGGGTTAAACCACGATTCAATTACCTACCTTTTGAGAAGTTGGCAAAGGAGGAAATTTTTTGATATATTGAAGGTTTCAAATCAGTGGGAACAAATCTCAATGAAAACTAATTGGCGAGAGGAATTTCCCAAATTCGAAATTCCAACAAATCCTGTAAAGTATTGGGCAACGGTAATCGATTATGAAAATGCATCTGGTGAAAAATGTTACAGGGAATTAGCTACTATTGCTCTCAATTCATATGCTATCCCATTAATTTTAAGCACTGCATTTGTTGAAAGGGTGTTTTCCCATGTAACAAACGTGAAAACCAAAGCAAGAAATAAACTCAGTACAAGTTCTCTGGAGGCGATACTGAGGATAAGGTCACACATGTTTGTCCATGACATTGCTGCCAGAATTTTGAAGTGAATGACAAAATGCTAAACCTCTTCACAAATGAAATGTACACAAGAGACAGATCTTCACAGTCTGAAAACACTCCAAAGCCATCCACCTCATCAGCTTCAACATCTTCAACCTTTACCCCAAGGTTTGCCGAAGATGCAGAAGAAAATGAAGTCTGTTCCTTTGATGAAATCCTCTCTATAGATTTTTAATGTTCTACAGTTCTACTACGGAAGGTAAGCTATGTTTTATCTTAGTCCCATGAACTCTCTCTCATATAATATATATATATATATATATATATATATATATATATATATATATATATGTTTAGTTTATAAATATCGGTTCGTCCTATTTTTAGTTTTTAACCCTTATTTAGCGGCGAGCAACATAAGTCGAGTTAAATAAAGCTGGACTATGTGGCGGCGCTCGACATAGGTCGAGTGGCAATTTCAGCACGTAATGTGGCTGAGAGAGAGAGACAAGTGGTGGCAGGAGACTAGCGAGCGTATGACTGCTCCAGACCACCGCGGCGGATCTACTGACACAAATCTCAGCTCCCTCCTCCCTCTCTCACTCGCTACATACTCAATTATGTACTGAAAGTACCGAATTACCTGCTTTTTGCACTCGCGTTGCACGGTTATTGCAAGAAAACTATCCATCATACAAGGATCGTTATGGTGTCATTCGAAAGCTCTGTTTATGCCCTTTCAGGGATAGGTACTTGTTTTACGTTCTGGGTCTTATTTAGGCATGAAAATGATCACGTAAACAGCCCTATTTTGGCTAAAAACACCCCGCTGTGCGGTACACATAAATAAACCGCATAGGCCGCTCGTAAGGTGTTAAACAATATATATATAAGTTTGTCCTATTTTGAGTGAAAATGTCCTATTCTTGGACTAACTCTGTCCTATTTTTCCCAGGAGCACCTGGCAACCCTGCCAGGAGGCCAGTAGCCATTCCAGCCAGAGACCTTATGTATAGTGACAACACGTGCTTCTCCGTGTTTGTCAGGCTTGTTTCATTGTTTCCTTTAATACCGCATATAAGTCTTTTGTTCCTTAGTGGATAGTAGCATAGCAAGGCTGGAATCATTTTAAGCATTAAAGTTTTGTCTTAACATTAATATTTAGCAGTCTAGAGTTTATTTTGTTTATCTTAGGAAATTTACTGCATTATTTTTCCCTGGCATTCTCAATTATAATCTTCACACTATTTCCTTCCTTTATTCTGCTGCATTGTGTATCGATCATTATTATATGTGTATATTATTCCTGGTTGATATCTGCAGTGGTTTGGGAGGTAGTCTGTCCTATCCAGATTTTGTTTGGGCCTTTGATAATGGAGGTTGCTGGGCGAGTGGGTAGGCTTACAGTGCCACGCAGGCTACTGCCGTTTTTCCTCCCACCATACTGCTTCCTCTAGCTTGGGCCTTATTTAACCCTTTAAGGGGGAGGCAGCAAGTTTCCAACCCACTGAGACCTTTGTGTCGTATGTGTTAGGCTACTTCATTGGACTTTTCCACATGTTTTGTTCTGTATTGTACTCAATTCCTAAGCGATTGGGCATGATATAGATTGTTCTGGGAGTCTAGCAGTGTTATGTTTATGCAATATTTGTGCAGTTTAGAATAACCTTAGAAGTTCTCTTGACATACTAACAGCACTATCGACCAGACTCGGAGACAGTAAATATTTTGGCGTCTCCTTGTAGGTGCTTTAACCCGGTAACGACGAGGGGGGGGTATTGAACCAGGTCCCCATGGGCGAGCATATAGGCTCCATTCAGGCCTATAATCGTCATTTTACGATAAATATAGTTATTACTTATTCATATGAGCCTATTTTACCTTCACTATGAAGATAGTAACCTGTAACAACAATAAAACCCTTGCCCCTCAACTTTCTCTTCATAATTGCTGAGAGGCACAGGGCCCTGGGTGGGGCTTTGGTTTCCCGGGCGTTTCCGCACCCTCCTCGGCTCCCCGCCATGGAGTGGCTTCGGTCACCCAGGCTTTATTGTGGTCGGCAGGGAGGGTTCTGTGGGGGCGCTCAGTTATGGCCTTGGAATTGCTCGGGGCCTTGGGGCTGTTCGGCCAGGCAGCTTGGGGAACAACAACAACAGCAACAACAATAAAACAAGTGAAAATATAAATTTTCTGGTCAAAATTGCGAATATAGATGGACCAGCCCATTCATGAATTATGGAGAAAATTGAGGCAACCCCTCCCTCCACGAGGCCTCAAGCCACACTGATCCTACTCATACACACACTCGGTTATGTAACACACCCTCTAGGCACGTAAACACATCCTCCACACAGTTTGCTAATGTTAGCACAAAAATATACCAACGAATTAGGGAATAACAGGGAAAATAGGTGATAATTGAAGGAGGAAGGGAAAGGGAGGAAGGAGGGGATGTGGAGGAGTGATATGAGGTATAGGGAAAAAAAAATAAAAAATAACAAAAAATAAAAAAATAAAACTTGTTTAGTGCTGTTTAAATGTTTTTTTTAGGCCTCCCTCTTAACCCGGCAAGTGCGGGAAGACTCTTAAGAGTTTCCACGGGCGACTGCGTGAAGACTCTAAAGAGTCTGGGAAAAAAAAATCCATTTAAAACACCCAAAAAAACATTTTTTTTTTTTTTTTTTTTGCCCCTGGGGCCATGCCAAATATCACTCCTCCACCTCCCCTCCTTCCCCACTTTCCTCCGCTCCTTCAGTTATCACCTATTTTCCCTGTTATTCCCTTATTCTGTGGTCTATTTTTGTGCTAACATTAGCGAGTTGGTAGCAGGGCGTTGTCATCACTGTTAACAAGCGTGGGAAAGAGCGAGAGAGAGACTATTGCGTAACAGTGTCTCTCCAGACAAGGGGAGGGGAGGAGGGCAGGGAGGTTGCCTCAGCCATACATTATGTAACTCCTGGCCTGTATCGCCGAGTTTGACCATCCAAACACTGTTTCCACTTGTTTTATTGTTATAACAGGTTAATACCTTTATAATCAACCTATAATAGGCGCATATGGATAAGTATTAATGCTATTTATGGTAAAATAACGATGTTAGTAATGGGAACAGCTCAAATACGTGCGCACAGGTGTGTGGTGTCTCATACCCCCCATGCGCACGTCTGAGGTTAACAACTTTAATTAGTAACTCATATACTTAATTACACTTGAACAATGGTTATACAGTATTTATTAGTGGCCCCTTCATCATTGATGATATGCCTTATACAGTAATGGCACTCTTTGAACCTTAGAGTCAGCTGTTCAAATCAACCGCCCCAGAGTGTTTAGAGACCAACATCGTAAGCGTACGCTCATAATAACTTATGGGATCGTCCTTATGAACGGGAGCTCACTATGAAAAAACTTAATCAAAAATAATAAAAAGAAAAATATTAGAACTACTAATTTGCTATGCTTCCCATCGTGTGGAAGTTGATAGCGTGGATAAAATGACCCAGAACGAGAAGCCCACCACAGAAGCCACGAACGAACACCACACAGAAACACCCAAAAGAAAGGTCCACAGAACGAAAGGACCAGCTGACCGAGCCAGCCAATTCAGACAGGCCCAAGCCCGCAGGGCTAAGCAGCTCCAGGCCACACCTATATACCCCTTCTAAACTGACCATTTTTCCACACCTCACGTACACTACCCCCTCGTGTCCTACATTCCTAACTACAAAGATGATGAACAGGAATATACATTCATATTAAAAACACCCATGCCCTGTCCCTACGTTGAGCCAATGCCAACACATCAGACAGCCATAATTATATCTATGTATGTTCTTACATCCGAGAAGTAGATGTTATATATCTTACCCACGCCTGTCCCTAGACCTCGTATATAATTTCCCATGACGAGTATAGATATATGTAACCCGTGCTCAGTCGCCCCCTTGCATTGTTCCTCTAGTAACTAAGTGTCTCTATAATATTAACTGCCACCAGTATTGATACGACATAGCGGCACTGTCCTTGTGTCGTATTGTGCCAAGTACAGATCAACCAGGTTTCATCACCTTATTAGGACGACGACTATAATGTCGTCGTTCATCGATGTATGCAATCCTTAGTTAAGTATTAATATTAACATTCCCTAACATCTTGTCTTGCCAGACTAAGCTTTCTGAAGACCCATCGCCCCATAAATCTATGTATTCAATCCTTAGGTTAAGTATCTTTATCCGCCATTGTGTTCACCTTTTTCCATTTACTTTTCCACAATTGTCATACGTCTTCCACTTGCCTCCTTCGTATCCACAGTCCACACTACGCCAATTTGCTTCGTGTCATGCACCCCTTACCCCAACCAGAGATTGTATAGATAACCTTGTTACCAGTATCTGTCATAAGTACCTCGAAACAATAACTAAGTACCCCTACGAACTGCCGCTTTTTTTGGTATATTATATTTCATAGAAAACGCAGTTCCCAGGGACAACTAGACGTGCAAAAGCGTGTCAAATAATAGGTCCATAACCCCTCGTATGTACGAGAAATAATACACCATGTTTTTCCTTACTTTCTCCACAAGTCACGCACACACCTATAGTTAACCTCCTTCTCCCCCACCGCCCCACAGTCCACATGATTCTATCTTTTCCAGACTCATATACCACCTCGTATTTCCATCCCCCGGTAGCATTTGACTAACGTACTTTCACTGTCTTTTCAAACTCCAATATCAATTGTAGCCTAATGCCACCCCCACACCCAGGGACCTTAGGGGCAAATTTCCCTGTAGCCCCTGAACTTCCCCCCTCTCATTAAGACACCCGCGCTTCTCGACTCTTGTCCGACCTAGCCTCTCTCTCATACCTCTTGAAGATCCTTGAATTTTCCGTTGCTCACGCTCTCCAACCTTTTATATATACTCCTATCCAGCCTACCTTCACTTAGTAGGCCAGAACAACATTAGAACTTTACTAACCCCTTGCATGCCATCTATTCTCTTACAACCCATTCACAACCCTACACCCCCTGGTCGTCGGTGCGAGGCTCGCCGCCTCGCCAGTAACTAATTTCTATTGCCATACTTCCAGATAAATGTGGCAGAGTTAACAACCAGTCTCCACCACATCCAACAAGCCATGCAATTAACAACCAACCGAGTACACCCAGCTAGCCAAGGCACCTTCGGTTTTGATATTAAGAACACCCACATCTGTCTCATAAACAGAGGGTTATTACAAACACTGGTGATATGGCAAGCCCCTAGCCACAGCCGCCGGACGACCATCCCAGAGAGAGAGCGCCCGGCTACCCCTTTTTTACCCACCCGAGGAGGGAGACCCCCACCCCCGCGGAGGTATACCTGGCCCCTGTTTTGACTTCCGAGTCATTGCCAGGTAGCACAGGAATTCTTCCTATCAATGAACTAACCATGCATGACTAACACCTTTACTAACCTCTATTAACTCACAATAAACCATTTACCTTTCTTGCATACTCTGATCACTAAATTAGCACCTCAGCTATACCATAGAATGAAGATTGAACAATCTAAGAGAGACGCTCCTATCACAGCTGTCCCCATCCTCCTCGCAAAGTAGATCCAGTCTCTCTCCCCTAAATACTTCCAGTATAGCCAAAATAGTACCTATTACTAAGGCTCAGTTATATTAAAATATGAAGGCTTCCTATAGCCATGTGCCACAACAGTAATCACCATCTTACCTAGTCCCCATAACTATTGAGAGCTCAAATAAGTCCATAAGACTCGAGATCCCTACTGTCTACAGGGTCCAGAACCGAGCCTATAAACCTAGCTCCCGCCCCCAGTCAAATCAGTTGAAAGCTAGACACCAACCAGTGGTCACTACCCTGAAGTTAACCTCTAGCTCTGCCCTTGTGTTGTTCCGGAGTTGAGAGATTCCAGAGCCGGCAGACTCCGTGGCAGAGAAGACTAATAGAAGCATCTGTCCATGTACAAGTCCTAACGTGCACCTTATAACCTTCACACAAATTCGTGGGTATATAAGTATGTAGCCAGCACCGATCGTCAAGAGATCCGACTTGAGAACTTCCTACATTTTGGACCACCTGGACGGCCGAGGAACCAGTCGTTAGCCCCCAACATCACCGGAAGCAAGATAACCAGGACCAGACCTACAAATACTATTCAAGATTCAAGTTACTAGTACTAAGTGTTATAGTACCAGTTTGACACTCACTTATTAACTTTCTATGAAGTGGCTATAACCTTGCCCAGTGTAACTCATATTTAACCATTCCATTTGGGACGTACTAAGCATCAGTGTTCATTAATTAACAGGCGACATTGACTCTCGTAATTACCTTATTCAGATATTAAAACTCTAGTGATATCTAACGTTTGCCCACTGATTTGTGTTCTACGTATTTCTGCCATAAGAATATATACCTTAGATCAGTACCCCCATGAGGTTACTAGAGATTCCGTGTTCTATAATACGCGTGTCTAATCCTAACTGTGAGCTGCTACTTGGGCACGCGACCAGCCAGTAAGAGATCAAATCAGTGAAATTGAATTACATGAATATATTGAGGTCTTCCAGTAAAATAAAACTTGCTAATTAAACCCGTGATCAGAAGAGTATACCTGAACGTTGGAAGTGGGAGACTAGGCTCCATCCAGATCCACTAATGCTAGCAGTTCCCTTCTATTAATAGTTTTGTACGAGAATTACTATCTTTCCATGCTCTTTATTTACTTACTTCAATAAACGTGAACTTATGTCGTGTTACCGTGTGTTTATTTTGTGTTCTCTATTCCTCATACCTTGTATTGTGCATGCAGCCTTATATACCCAGTCATTTAGAACTCACATTACCCAAGTTAAACCTGTAGAAAAACAGGGCATTACAGTGGGTTTGCCCTCAGACGCTGAACTGCCCAGCGTCATTCCGCCTTCTCACTCTGGGGCCCGTTGCCGTCGGTCGTGAGGATCAGACCTCTCTTCATTCTTCATTCTACGGTCTCTACTAGCGAGTCTTTTGCTCATTTGTATTATCTGAGATGTTCTAGAATAGGTTTAGATTAGATAGGTCCGGGCATTCCGATTGACATGACCCCAGGATTGTGTTTATTAAGGGAGTTTAGGCTGGCGTCCCCTCGCTTCCCCTATGAACGAGGCCGCCATTAGTATTGTGTGAGGCTTGTGTACTACAGGGCACCGCTTTTCGGCTACCTTTCTGGTAGGTTAAGCACATTTTTTATCACCAGCAGATTCTATAGTTTAAGGGTGGCTTCACTTAGTGGAGTGCCTTCTGTATTTTTTTGCGTCGTCTTTTTCCCTATATTCTGTCGTGGAGATGGAGGTGAATGCTGGTTCTTCCTGGAGGTAAGAGTGTCGCTTAGTCGCTAGGCCTCGTGGCCAGCCTCTGTCTGTGTAGGGGTTATTTTATGGCTAGGTTGTTAAGTTATTTTTATTATTGTTAATTATAATAATTTTAGCCATAAGATGTGACCTTCTCATTCATGACGAATATTGTCACTGAAGTGAAGGTGTCCGGAGACGTCCTGACGAATTTTTATGTTCGTGTGTGTTTTTGCGAACTTGTTGCAAACGAGTTAGAAAACACAAAGGGTTATGTTCTGTTTTCCGGCGGAAGGTTGTCGAGTGCTACCCTGTCGGATGCCCTCTAGCGGCGGGCTAGTGTAGCAGATCCAAGTAACCCGTTCGTGGCCGAGTGCCAGAACGAATTACCGGTGGAAAATGAAGGCTTCCAAATGGATTCCCGACGGAAGCGAAGACTTCCATAGGGATTCCGGCAAAGCCGGAATAGAATTGACCTCGAAACGGCACCATAGTATTTTTGCCGACTTTACAATATCACACAATTACAATTTACAATCACATCCGAACTGCGTCTGATGCGGAAATTCGCCCCAAATATTTTTGGGCGCGGCCCGGCCGAGATTTGATCTTGGGCCCGCCACGTGGGAGGCGAGCGCTCTAGCCACTACACCAAGAGAAGTACTGCGGCCCGGCCGAGATTTGAGTTTGGGCCCGCCACGTGGGAGGCGAGCGCTTTAGCTACTACACCAAGAGAAGTACTCCGCTTGGCATGATAGCTCAAGCAGATTTCAGCATCGAATGCAGTTACAGATACTTTGCCACAATCCAGGCATATACATCACATTATCTTCCAGGTAGGGAAGACTCCGAGCGAGCGAAAGCAAGCGAGGCACAAGACTGAGCGTGTTAACTACAGCGAGGCTCCGAGACAACGATCACCAGCGACATTTCTTATATCCGTCACTTGCCGGGCGGGTCCCACACCACGGCGAGGAGGCAGTGCAGGAACCACCCCATCTGCTACCCTACCTCCCCAACGAACCGGAGTCACTGGGACATCATCTCTGAGAATTTCTGAAAGCTCTAGCCTTAGCAACTGTTGTAGACACCAGTTAAGGCAAGCCAGTACACCATGGGGATTTACTTAGCCTATATGTACAGCACCCCAACTAAGCCTTTCAGATATCCCACCGCTGCCACCAGTGAAGTGACCTCGAAATGGCACCATACTATTTATGCCGACTTTACAATATCACACAATTACAATTTACAATCACATCCGAACTGCGTCTGATGCGGAAATTCGCCCCAAATGTTTTTGGGCGCGGCCCGGCCGAGATTCGATCTCGGACCCGCCACGTGGGAGGCGAGTGCTCTAGCCACTACACCAAGAGAAGTACTCCGCTTGGCATGATAGCTCAAGCAGATTTCAGCATCGAATGTTGTTACAGATACTTTGCCACAATCCAGGCATTACAAGTGAGTGGGTATAGATTAAAGATACATAGATACACACAATCACACTATACAAATTAAAGCAGATGGGTTTTGTAGCTACGTATGGTAAAGCTCGTCTTATGAATATCAATTACATTAGTGAGAGGGATTATTGTATATTTTGTTTAGCATTCAACCACTCTCCATTAGGCTTATTAGAGTAATGATCGAATACATCTTTTCCTCATATGCCACAAGTGTTACCATTTACATTGCATAACATCAATCATAGACTACAGTAGATCTGGACTGGACACGAAAATGGAACTTTGTAGTAAGGGACCCAAAATCGGAGATCGAATCCCCAATTTCGAACCTCGAAGCCGCGAAAATATAAAAATTTTGCGGTTTCAAGGTTCGAACTTGAGGGTTTGTTCTCCGATTTTGGGTCCCTTACTGCAAAGTTCCATTTTCGTGTCCAGTCCAGATCTACTGTAGTCTATGCATCAATATATTGTTACACAATCACACTTGCACATCATGTTAAGAAACATACTATATTTTATATTCACAATTAGGTAATTGGTCTCTCCCCTCCCTCCACTACCACCTTAGCTCCCTCCGCTGGTTTCCAACCCCCCACTACTGTCTTCTCTTCCTCCCTGCCCCAAACCAGCTTCCAGAAGCACATCCATACTCATATATCTTGCCGTTCTATCCGGTCACTCATAGACAACACACAGCTGCAAGCACGACCTCCAGAAATCCATCCTTCTGAATCCTCCCTTCCTCGCTAGGACAGAGTCCACCTGGCCAGGCTAAGATGTGGACACCATCCAGCTCTTCTGAGCTATCAGAAGAGACTGGATGTCTCTGTCGACGACACCTGCCCGGGATGTAACACTGCACCTCATACCATTGGACACATCCTAGAAGACTGTACTTCACACAATCACTTATGCCAACAACACAATCTACACTCCTTGAGAGCCTTATGGGAAAACCCGACAGTGGCCATGGCCTTCCTTAGGGACTTGGCGCTGTTCGGCCAGGCAGCTTAGGGAACGACATCAACAACAACCTCTTCTCTCCTCCCCAATCCCTCACCCGCTACCCACCCCTAATCACTGTTACCAGATGATGTATATCTAGTGTTTGTGCTGCCACCTATCGAATGTCCTGCGCAAAACTGGCCGCAACTGTACAAACCTCTTCTAACAGCTGCAACAACTTCAGGAGACTCCTGCACACTAGACAAATGTTTGAGGATGGTGGCATTAAGTAGAAATTGTGAGAATGTTGCTCCGAATAACACCACACAAAACCTTTAGCATATTATAAAGGGGGAATTATTGAGGTCGGTAGGATCCCTAGGCCATAGGAAGCTCGTATAGTCTTTGTCATCCTCGTGGAACTTCAGCATGAGGAAGGCCTTTACAATATCTCTGACCCATGCGTACTGACCAACTCAGAACCATAGTAGGACTTTAGCTAAATCGGGGACCAAGGAGGGGCCAGTGTACCTGTAAAGGCAGTCTTTGAGACTGGATTTGTCCTCACCGGATTTAGCCGAGCAGTCAAACAAATTTGGACAGGAGTTGTTACGCTGTCCTTCGTCACCCCATGGTGCGTTATGGTGTTACGGTGTAATGCCCTCGAAAATATCCCGCAACCCCAATAATGTACTACCTGAGTTGACGTCAGGTATAGTGTAAAATAGTCGTGGATGGGAAGTCCAATAAACTCATCACGTGAATCACCACGAGACTATCACCTGGTTCTTACAAATCGGACTAAGGTTACTATACTTTTAGTACGTCCGTGGTAGTACAGTGGGTTAGCGCGCGGGCCTGGTGGTGATGGCCATGGTCACTAACCAGGGTTCGAACCCCACCCAAGGCATCTCAAAACCTGTGGGTTTTTAGGAGGGTTAAACTCCCTTCAGAGGTTCAAGCCCCGCGCCAGGCACCAGGAAAAGGTTGACCCTAAGTGGGCCTGGGGTCATTTCAGGACAGAAAAATTCCCTTCACACCCAGCATTTCATTGGTGGCAGTCACGGAACATGATCTGGTAGCTACATAGAGCACCCATCATGCGGACCCTAACCATATTGAGATTGCCGAGGTGATACGGCTACGATACCTTACGACCTTAGAGAGGCTAGGGACTAGCCTAAATAAAAAAGGATGTGGTGTAATGCCCTCGAAAATATCCCGCAACCCCAATAATGTACTACCCGAGTTGACGTCTGGTATAGTGTAAAATAGTCGTTGATGGGAAGTCTAATAAACTCATCACGTGAATCACCACGAGACTATTACCTGGTTCTTACAAAGAGGACTAAGGTTACTATACTGTACTATTGTACGTCCGTGGTAGTACAGTGGGTTAGCGCGCGGGCCTGGTTGACTTATGAGGGGTCATGGTCACTAACCAGGGTTCGAACCCCACCCAAGGCATCTCAAAACCTGTGGGTTTTTAGGAGGGTTAAACTCCCTTCAGAGGTTCGAGCCCCGCGCCAGGCACCAGGAAAGGTTGACCCAAAGTGGGCCTGGGGAGTTCAGAACAGAAAAATTCCCTTCACACCCAGCATTTCAGTTTCTAACTAACTTATTATTTTCTTCGATTTCACTGCAGTCAATGCTATCATAATAGCATTGTTTAACAACATTTCCATCTTCCGTTGCACCATCACTACTATCATTAGCAATATAGTCATCATTTTTAGCATGAGACTGAATATCCTTATCGCTTTCGCCTGACGCTAAAATTGTTCCATTTAACCTCTCATTTACACTCTCAATATTCCTGTTCAAAACTCCACAACCACCCTATCTAAAGAACTAGCTAATGTGGAAACCCCTAACCGTGAAAGATGAACCCCATCCCTTGCGTACATCCCATCTCTCCCATAGAAACTATCCCAGTTATCAATGAATGGTATTGCTTTTTCTTTGCAATATTTCTCCAACCGGCAATTGATACCAATCGCCCTGGATGTCCATTCCTTGGGAACTCCTCTTCTGGGTAGGATACAATGTACTACAGGGATCCCTCCCTTCGTCCTAACCTTATCTAACACATCCCGATACTGCTGCAGCAGTTCCTCACTTCTACCCTTACCAACATCGTTACTCCCGGCACTGAGACAGATAATGGGGTTATCTCCACTATCTTCCAAGATGTGGTCCATCTTCTCTAAAACCCTCCCAACTCCATGGCCAGGCAGACACACAACCTTCCTAAGTTTAGTGCGGGTAGCCCTAACTAAATGTCTTACCATGGAGTCGCCCACAATCGACACAGACTTACCTTCTCGGGACACAGACTTACCTTTCCCTCAGGAGGATCCAGCAGCTGCAGTTGGAGAACCCCTGGTGGTGGCAGAAGCTCCCTTGGTGGTGGTGGTGGTATTAGGTAGCACAGCGTCAGCGGTTGGAGCTGAGTCGGCGGCAGGCACTTCGGCTAACCCTCCCTTATCCTGACTATCTTTTCCCTCACATTCGTCTCGCAAAGGAGAGAATGTATTTGTCACACTCATATCTATTCTACTATCCTGCTTCTTGAGTGTGACTTTCCCACCCGTATTTTTAATAACCTGCCATGAATACAATTTTTCATCAACTTCCTCCCTTTTCCCCTTACTTGACTTTATTTCCTCTTGGCTAAGCTTGAAAGCTAGATGTTCGTCTTTAATCAAATCCACTTCCCTCTGAAGTTTAACATTAACCTCCCTTAGAGCCAAGACCTCTTCCTTCACCGCAACCACAACCATCTCTTCCCTTACCTGGAGAATAAGATGATGCAGATTAGTTAGAGACTCGCACTCCATACCTGCCATGATCCCAGTAAGTTTAGCGAGGAGCAAGAAACTAAGTACAGAAAAACAAAAACAAGTAAACTAACAGCTATAAACTGAGCTATGGGCCCATATCAAATGTGAACACTTGACTGGCATAAAGGCTGAAAACATAGCGCACATAAACTATGTCTGTGATCCATGTAAGACAAAGCTTGGAGTGTTAACTTCATTTAAGAAGGAAATGGAGAACATAAAGAAAGAAATTATGAAAGAATTGATTGAATTCAAAGAAACGATGACCCAGGTTTTGATGTAATGAGCGATAAACTAAAAAACATCAGGAGTGAATTAAATGATAAGATGACCCAAGGACTAGACGGTATAACTCAAGAACTTTCAACTCAATTGAAAGTAGTGAAGATGGGGATGCAAGGAGTCACTAGTGGTATGGGAAATTTTTTTGATGCTATAAGCGCTGACCCCGCGCAAACGTCAGCGGTTTCTGACTCGCCTGGGTGGTTGGATGTGGTGACGGAGAGAAGAAAGAAGAAAGAAAAGAAGAATCTACTCGTTCTGAAGGCGAAGGATGAGAATGAAAAGGCAACTGACAAGAGAGAAGAAATTTCTCAGGCGCTACAGGGGGTTCAAATTCAGGATACGAAGTTTACCCCTAAAGGGAACATGGTGATGAATTTTGGCACTGTGGATATGCTGAATGATGCAGTTAAAAAGTTGATAGAGGTGCCGGCTGTTACTACAAAGAGTGTGAAAAATTTAAAACCAAAAGTGATGATTTGCAATGTTCGACCTGAAGAGTCCAAGAGTGAGATAATTGATACATTAATTGCAAGGAATAATGTTCTTGATTCGATTGATGATATTAACCCTCCAGCCCCGGGGGCTATAGCTTGCGACTGTGCTGTGGTACCGGGTGTTTTGACGATCTTTGGGCTATGTTAACTACTCTGTAAGTCAATGAATATGGCATGTAATGTTGTGAATAAAAAAGAATAATGTTCCACAAACCTTCCTCTGTCGAATGGCGTTGAGTAGAGGTCTCTAGCCCCTCTGGTTGCATAATGGTGAGCGCGGGAAGACGAGTGCTTTTCGGCGGCAAATTCTTCCCGCGTTCGGACGCGTTGCCCCGGCCATGGCTACGACGCACCTAGCCGCTCGTCGCGCCAAAGTATTTATCTCCCTTAGACGATTTTAGTGTTTGATATTGAGAATGTGATGTTTATTTGATATTTTTCTAGTTATTTTGAGGCCAATTATATAAAATATGTTTATTAGGGTATCACTGTCACTGATATTGCTAATTTTCACTCGATACCGTTCATTTTATTAGTAATTGAGGTAGGTTATTGTTGTATTAGGCACTGATTATTCGTTATCACAGGTGTTTATTATACTTTGGCCATCAAATATTAGGTCTTGTGTCACTTTCACTTTGACAAATATGCTTTAAGCTCGAGTCACACATTCCCGTCCTGACCTCCAGTCCTCCCCCGACCACCAAAAACTGTTGGACGGCATGAAACGGATGACCTTGTGTCCCGAGTGGGCCCGAGTGGCCACGTGTGGCTCTGATGCGCGACCTCAACACGTCACCGCCGGACGGCGCATGCACGGTTAGTGGACGGAGATCTCAACACGTGACCGTCCCGGTAGACGGAGCATGGGCGGCGACTTGGTGCCACGACCAGTCCCTTTGGAAGGCGACCTAATAAGTCTGAATACGACCTGTCTGAGACGCACGTGACGGCACTGCGACGACACTGTGACCACAATATGATGGACGCAGTGTCGTCGGCGATGGCCCCCATCATGCATATATATTGGGGCGTGGCACAGAGACACCTCAGTCTCAACCAGCCCACTGAGTGCCAGCCAATTTTGACGGTGTGCTTCTGCCAGTGCCAGATTTTTTTTGTTTTGTTTTGGGCTTAATCTATCAAGTTGGGAGAGAAAGGAAGGATAATGGTAAAAAAAACACTCCCCTTGTCCATTTTCGCCAGAAATCAGGTCCCCGATGGTCCCGAAAGTAGCTGAAAAGACACTATAGACTACAGAGACTTTTATGGTATCCGAATGTGTGGGTAGGAGGGTCGTGGGAGGGTGGTTTGGGGGATGGTGGGGGGAAGGTAGAAGCGTAATTGACTCATGTTACAAATATGAAGCCGATTGGTGAGGTAGTTTCGCCACCACGGATTTTCCTTTTTTTCCTTATCTTCGTATGGATACGCTGGAAGTGGGTGGTTGGAGGCGGTTGGGGGTGTGGTGGGGGGAAGGCACAAGGGTAAGGGACTTGTCACACAAATATGGAACCGATTGGTGCAGTCGTTTCGCCGCCACAGATTTTCCTTTTTTTTCCTTCTGACGGGACCGACAGTCAGCGAGTGGGTGGGAGGAGGGATTTGTAATTTTTGTGGTGGGTAGCCAAAAGGGTAAGGTACATGTGGTAAAAATATGAAAGGCATAGGTGCAGTCGTTTCGCTGCTACGATTTTTTTTCGGCGAGGACATATATATACGTCCCTGGCACTCAGCGGGTTAAAATTGAAATTTTTCTACCAACAAATGTACAAATTAACAATTAAACCTACGAAGATGCAAGCCAACTGCATGCTACTATACAGTATTAATAAGGGCAGATTTCCACTTGAGGGATTTTTTATTTTGACGGCGGCTTGGGAACTGAGATAGGACCACACGCGGCTGGCTCTTTTATGGACGCTTGGTGGGCAGGGACTAGCGGGGACGCGCGGGGTGATCACGTGAGGCGACGTTGGCACGTCGCAGTCTCCACTTTCAAATATTTTGGTCTGGGCATAGACTACGTCTGGTAGCGTCTAGGCGCCGCATAGACGCTTCTACACGGCGCCTATGCGCTGACCCGTCACGTGGGTGATCCGCCCTTGAACCGAGTTTGGCGGTTGGTCCGTTCTGATCCGTTTATTTTTGGTATGTCAAAAATGCACGGCTCCCTCGCCGCCGCGGCCCGTGCTGTGGCGTCACTGTACGTTCATGAACAGACCATACACGTTTAGGTTGGAGTCCTTGCACGACTGCATACGTTTTCAGTGGTCGGGGGAGGACGGGAGGTCAGGACGGGAATGTGTGAACCGAGATTTAGAGAGTGTCACTGTCACTGATAATGCTCATTTTCACTCGATACCGTACATTTTATTAGTAATTGAGGTAGGTTATTGTTGTATTAGGCACTGATTATTCGTTATCACAGGTGTTTATTATACTTTGGCCATCAAATATTAGGTCTTGTGTCACTTTCACTTTGACAAATATGCTTTAGAGAGTGTCACTGTCACTGATAATGCTCATTTTCACTCGATACCGTACATTTTATTAGTAATTGAGGTAGGTTATTGTTGTATTAGGCACTGATTATTCATTATCACAGGTGTTTATTATACTTTGGCCATCAAATATTAGGTCTTGTGTCACTTTCACTTTGACAAATATGCTTTAGAGAGTGTCACTGTCACTGATAATGCTCATTTTCACTCGATACCGTACATTTTATTAGTAATTGAGGTAGGTTATTGTTGTATTAGGCACTGATTATTCGTTATCACAGGTGTTTATTATACTTTGGCCATCAAATATTAGGTCTTGTGTCACTTTCACTTAGTTATATGATTTGTAAACGTTTTATATACAATTTATTGTGTCTTTTTTCACTGATTTATATATATTTATTATAGGTTCTAATCATATGAATGTCACTTGGTATATACATATGTGTCACTTTCACATATTATTATGGTTTAATTGTATTTGTATCAATTTTCTCATAATACATGACTTTTGTATTACAATAAATTGGTTTTCTTCCACTTTTTGCCTATATATAATTATAGTGTACATATTGTCATTTTATTTGGCAATTTCAGTATGATTATTAGAACTCCAGCTTGGAGTGGTAATCAAAGAAGCACTCTAAAGCACAGAGTGCCACCTTACACTCCACACACTCCATGGTTGACTTTTTACCTGGCCTCAGCCTCACCCTGCTGTTGTAGCAGACATGGCACCGCTTCTGCTGCGTTCTTCCTGATTCATTCTGAGGCAGGGAACCAAGCCTGTGCCTAATCAAGTATTGAGCACACTGCAAGCGGTCAATAACGGCGGGCCCAGGATGTGCCACTGCCCTCTGTGGCGTAGCATACTTCTCCAGGAGCTCCGTCAACACCTGCTTTTGGAACCTCCGCAGGCTATTGAACTTCATGGGTGTGTTCACATTCCGAAGCTTGTATATATTGTAGGCATTCAGAACTGACATGTCCACCATATGCAGAAAGAACTTTTTGTACCATCTGCACGAGGTACACAGGCAGTCAATGAAGCCTATCTGCATGTCGGACTTGTCCACCAGCCTCATGTTGATGTTGTAGTCCAGGACAGCATCGGGCTTGGTCACCCTGGTCTGGGTGCGGCGATCCACCTTGCCAGTCTCCACCATTTCCCCCTTGTGGATGGTGGTCAGGAGGTTGACCTTCCGCTGGTCGTGCCAGTGGATAGCCAGAATGGGCCCCGACTTCTTCTTGAACACATCACCTTTTTTGGTCTTTGGAGGGAAAGGTGGCATGCCCTTCCTTTTCCCTCGTACTGTGCCTACAGTCCCCGTCTTGCGCTCATGCAGGTACTGTGAGAGAGTGGGGGACGTGTAATAATTGTCCGTGTAGAGGACGTGATTCTTATGAAAGTAGCGGTCCATCATGGCTTGCACCACTGCTCCGCCAAAGCCAATGAGGGGGTCCACAAGCAAGTCCCCTTCCTTCCCGCTGTAGACCAGGAAGTCCAGGACATAGCCAGTTTGGCAGTCGCACAGCACAAAGAATTTTATGCCAAAGCGATGTCTTTTTGAGGGGATGTACTGCCGGAAGCTGAGTTTTCCCCGGAACAGCACAAGAGACTCGTCAATGACGACCTTGCGGAAGGGCTTGAAGTAGGAGGTGAAGTGTTCTCGCATCATCTCGTACAACGTCCTAATCTTCCACAGCTTGTCACCGAGGTGGACGTCGGTGTTGGTGACAAGATGGAGCGCTGCGAGGATATCAAGGTACCGGTCGCGAGACATATATTTCCCGAAGGCAGGGGTGGATATCAGATCATTGGTGATCCAATAGTCAGGCAACCTATGCTTCTTGACATGAGGCATTAGCATGGTGAGTGCCAGGAACACCATGAACTCTTTATGAGTCACTGGGGTCCACTGCCTCATGTGGCCCTTGGTCACCTTGCCCAAAAAGTGGACCTGGAATTGATGCTGCTTATTTGTCTCTTTGACAACATAGCCTACCACCTCCTCATCAAAGAAGGCCTCAAATAGTTCGTGTGGTGGAGCATTGGGGCCTGCAGGAAAATTGGGGGTAATGCCTGAACCCTCCAGTACCTCATCAAAAGCTGGCACATCAGGGTTGTATCCATCCCCATCAACTACGTCTTGCCACTGAAAAACGTAGAATGGGTCTTGTCTACGCTGACGAGGAGCTCCAGCTGGTGGCCCAGCACGCCCACGGCCAACTCGGGAGGCGCGCACCCTAGGGCGGCCAGGGCGTCGGCCAGGGCGGCGGGCAGCACGACGCCGGGCCAAGCGGATGGGTCGAGGGTCGTCGATGTCCATATAGTCATCATCAGAGTGGTCATCTTGCCCTGACGGTGGACCTATGTAATCATGGCCAGAGTCTTCAGAGAGGTGCCCTTCATCATCAGTGGCCCCCACATAATCTGGCGGGCAACCAGTGATGCGTGGGCGGCGTGCGGGTGGGCGAGGTGGGGAAGGAGTGGCAGGTGAAGCTGTGTCCCCCCGAGGTCCTGGGCTCTTTGGCCTGCGACGAGTGACAGAAAGCAATGTTTCACTGTCACTAGGCCCAGGTATTGGTGATGCGAGCTCAAAGACTTCTTCAGGAAGACATGTTGAAGGCGGGAGAGGTGGGGAGGACCGTGGGGAAAGTTGCGGGGACGTATGGCTGGGGCCGGCAGGGGTGGACGCCGCGGGAGCCTCGAACAAAACTCTCTTACTTGTCTTAATTTGTTTTGTATATTTCCTGCCTTTCCCCTTTTCGGCAGCAGTATGTCTCCTGTCGGGGGACCTAGGAGGCAAATAGGCCGAAAGTGGGGGGTCCTCAACCCTTGGCAATGGTGGGGGTGGTGAGGAAGAATGCGGGGCATCCGGGTCATCTTGGGTGGCGTGGGTAGATAAGGGAAACAATGGCGGACGAGAAGGGTCACCACGCTGACCCTCACTCACAGCCTCATCCTCACCAAGTATTTTTGCTTGTTCCCTAGCTGCCGCGGCCGCCTTCTCAAGTATTTTCTGCTTATACAAGTGTAGCTTGAAAGGCGATTTACCTGGGGAAGGGCTTGGAGTCGTGTCACTTATGCGAAATTTGGTGAGTGACCTTGAACTCTCCCACTCACTCACTCTCTCAAGTTCACTGTCTTTAGGTAAACCAGCTTCCTCAACAACTGGTACATCACCTTCATCACTCTCATCACTGTCATGTTCTCTCGCAAATCCCAGGAATTGCTCTTCTTTCTCACTCTCATGGCCATAATCACTCGACTTATAATTACTGGAGTCGTCACTGACTATATCATCAACAATATACTTGGCATCAGCACGCTCATATAGTCTCAATGTCGTCTCAATACCTCCGGGAGATAACACATTTAGGCGATGGCGTCGGGGTAAGGCGCGACGAACTAGCAAGGGCGTCGTAGGAAGCACGGTATCGGACACAGCGGAATCACTATTTGGCGTACTCTCCATGATGGCGTCGGGGTAGATACTGTTGCTGTGGCGTAGTTTACGCCTGGTGGCGCCACCTACCCTCCGACGACACCAAAAATATACGCGCGGCATTCGAAAGCACTCACGCAAGCAATGGGCGATTTAACCCGGGAGCTGCGGGGAGACTCTTAAGAGTTCCCCCGGCGCACTGCGGGGAGACTCTTAAGAGTCAGAGAAAAAAAAAATCAACTTTTGACATCGAAATTTTTTTTTTTTTTTTTTTTTTTTTTTTTTTTTTGGCCCCTGGGCCATGCAAAATCTCAGTCCTCTACCTCCCCTCCTTCCCCACTTTCCTCCTCTCCTTCAGTTATCACCTATTTTCCCTGTTATTCCCTTATTCTGAGGTATATTTTCGTGCTAACATTAGAAATCCGATTGGAGGGTGTGGTCATCACTGATAGCAAGCGAGTGCAAGAGAGAGAGAGAGAGTATCGATCAACTGTGTCTCAGTGGCCTTGGGGGAAATTGGCGGGAAAGCAGATTGCCTCACCCATACATTATACAACTCGCGGGCTATATCTCCGATTTTGACCATCCAAACGCTGTTTTCACTCGTTTTATTGTTGTTTCAGGTTAATACCTTTATAATCAACCCATAATAGGCGCATATGGATAAGTATTAATGCTATTAATGGCACAATGAATATTTTAGTGACGGAAACACCTCAAATACGTCAGCACAGGGGGACGTTTCCAATTACCCCCATGCGCACTTCAGAGGTTAAGAGCCCTTCCGGGTTGCGCGGGCCGAGTTTGTTATGGGCGTTCAAGAGCCCTTCCGGGGTGGAGGGGTTAAGGGAAAGATTGCCATGATTTTTGATAAACCAGCAGCTGGAGGTACAGTCCATTATATCCTGAAATGTGAGCCTGAAGTCCGTGCGGCTCTCTATAAAAATAAAGACAAGGTGAAACTTCAATGGGGAGTATATAATATAAGATACAGGTACCATGCATTGGCTTGTTTTTATTGCCAGAGATTTGGGCATGCAGAAAATAAGTGTGCTGCTAAACTAAACAGTGAAGTGCCTGTTTGTTTTAAATGTGCTGGAACACATAGGTCGAAGGATTGTAAGGTGACTGTGAGAAAGTGCATAAACTGTATGAGATACGGGAAACAAGACGTGTATCATTCATCATCAGATACCCGGTGCCCGGTCCTTTCGAGTGAGATAGTCAAGGTGAGAGACCTAACTGATCATGGAATCTAGTGCTTTAATAAAGATAAAGGGGGGACTGATAAACATTCAATCAGTGGGAAATAAAACCTTTCAAATTCGAGACTTAATTAATGAGGCAAAATATGATGTACTAGCGGTAACTGAAACATGGCCGAGTGAATACGATACTGCTAAAATACTTGAAATGACTCCTTTAACGCATACCTTCTTGCACAATCCACGAAAAGGGAAGGGAGGTGGTGGTGTGGGAATTTTTCTTACAAACACGTTTAAGAAGATGAAAATATGTAAATCTGCAAGGTTCGGTAGTTTTGAACATATTCAGGTGGGCTGTGAGATTGGAGGCAGGAAATGTACTTTTATTGTTGTTTATAGACCCCCAAATTTAAGTGCCAGTACATTTATTGATGATTTTAGATTATATTTGGAAACAATTGATATGGTTAGTACGAATACATTCGTCTTTGGTGACTTTAATCTGTGGGTGGACGTTCCGAATGATTACTATGCTACTATCTTTATAGAATTGATGGAGTCTTTCCACTTGATAAATAAAGTGCATACTACAACTTCAAGAGGTGATTAGACTTGGTTTTTACGAATAGAGAAAGCGATATGATAAATGAGCTGTATGTTGAAGATGAGTGTTGTATTTCGCCGGTCCATAAACTAGTTACTTTTAACATGCCGTTTGTAAGTAAACCTAGACAATCTAAGACAATAAAGTGTAGGTCAAAAAGAAAATTTGAGCCACAACTACTAATATCGACTGGTGCGAATGAAATACTGATTAAGAAAAGAGAACACTGTGCTCACGGTGAATTAATAGATGACTGTAGGTCATGTTTCACTAATCTGTATAACAGCATTGCTAGAGAAAAAAAAGAAGATATGTGCCCCATTATTGAAAAGGAAATAGTAATAGTTGATAGTGCGCCGTGGTTTAATGCTGATATTCAAAGAGCAAAAAAGGCCAAGAAGAAATATGAGAGGCTATATAGAGACGTCTACGAACCGAAGAGGCAAGAGATAACTATAAAAGAGCTCGGAATATAGAAAACAGGCTCATTGTGCTTAGAAAACGTGAATACTATATGAATAAAGCAAAAGAAGCTGGATCTGACATGCATAAGCTATATGTGGTTGTAATGAAATATAGTTAGCCATTTATGTTTAGGGTCCCTTTTACATAGCGCATCACTGCTACCTTTCCCGCCCACTAGATCACTGACAGCCGAGCATTTCAAAACACAGGTCGGTGTCAAGACTTTCTAAGAGATTATGGTTTACCTATATAAGGAATAAGTATTAATGATTTCAGATGTATTGAAGGTTTAGCATATAATATAGGGATATAAGAAACTCCTAGACTACATATATTTATTAGTTATTTTGTTTAGAACTGTATTACTAAGGATTGTTGTTGTTACAGGATGTGATGTACCGGACCTCAATTGTTTGTACAATAAAACCACAATACTAATCAAGCTGGTTTCACTACAATTTATTGTACAAACAATTAACAAGTGGACATGGAGCGGTTCTTACGACCAGAGAGGTTCGACACAGACCCAAACTCCACCACTGCAGCTAAGGAATGGCACCACTGGCTCAGGACCTTTAACAACTTCTCAAAGGCCATACAACAGAATACCGCCACTGCAGACAGACTTGTACTTCTGACAAATTACATCGCCCCGCAAGTATATGACTATATTGCTGACTGTAAAACCTATGAGGCTGCCGAGGAAACCCTAACTAACTTGTATATCAAACCTAAAAATGAAATATTTGCCAGGCATGTACTAGCAACTCGACGCCAAGAACCTGGTGAGTCACTGGATCAGTTCTTACAGGCACTAAAACTTCTTGCCAAAGACTGTCAGTTCAAGGCTGTGACGGCAGTGGAAGCCTGTGACAACTATGTTAGAGATGCCTTTATTAACGGGATAGTTTCTCGTACGATACGGCAACGTTTATTAGAGAACAAAACCTTGGATCTGCAAACTGCATATGAACAAGCCCACACTTTAGAAATGGCTCAGAAACATTCTGCCTCTTATATGCACCCAGAGTCAATAAATGCTGCAGTATCACTAAGCAAACTAGGCATAGATACAGATGAACAAGAAAGAGTCCAACAACATCTACAACAACAACAACTAGAAAGAGTAGACAAGAATGCTGATCCAGTGAGTGCAGCTACTTCCAGTGCTTCCCGGTGTTTCTTTTGTGGATACAGCCGGCATCCACGTAGTCAGTGCCCAGCAAGAGAGGCTTTGTGTATGAACTGCAAGAAAAAGGGACATTACGCTAAGGTATGCCGAGCTTCTAGTCGTAAACAGACAAATACTGCTTCCACCTCTCACCATTCAGCTGCAATGCTTGCTACTCTAGCTGGAACTTCTCTTTCGTGTCTTAAAAAATCTGTGAGCAGCTCAAAAATTAATGGCATAGCAGTTACTACCTTAATTGATACAGGTAGCTCCGATAATTTTATCCATAATAATATCGTGCAGCAGAACAAGCTAACAATCTATCCTGACAACGGTGAGGTTTCCATGGCAGATGTATCACATTCTTCTAAAATCCTGGGCCACTGCAATGTTAACCCTTTCACGCATTTATGACGCAGAGGTTGCCAGATTAGCAATACAAAATAGTGTTCTCTCACTCTTATAATTACCTCTCCAGAATTAGTTTTCTGCCCACAGCTAACTCAAAGACAACTGCAGAGGTTGAAGTAACTAAACTAAAGGTTTCTATATACCCCTGATGGTAACAAAGGCTTTAAAGTATCCCCAATAGGCTCAAAATCACGTCATATGTCGGAGAGGGTTAACCTAGAGCTTCAGGGAGAAACTTATTCCAATGTTAAACTCAAAGTCCTTCCCAGTTTATGTAGTGACGTGATTTTAGGCCATGATTTCCTACAACAACATTCTTCATTAGAGATGGCCTTTGGGGGATCAAGACCACCCCTCAAGATATGTGGATTAGCAGCTGTAAAAGTACCTGCTCCATCGCTGTTTAGAAACTTGGCACCAGACTGCAGGCCTATCGCGGTGAAATCCAGGAGATACACAGAAACAGACAAGAAATTCATACAAGCTGAAACTGTACGCATGCTGAAAGAAGGAATCATCAGACCTAGTAATTCTCCTTGGAGAGCTCAAGTACTGGTAACCTCAGGGGAAAATCACAAGAAAAGAATGGTTATAGATTACTCGCAGACCATAAACCGGTACACAGAGCTGGATGCCTACCCCTTACCACGTATTGATGAGATGGTGAATGATGTTGCTAGGTTTAGAATGTACAGTACATTGGATTTGAGAAGTGCATACCATCAAGTGGAGATAAAAGAAGAGGAGAAACCTTACACAGCATTTGAAGCAGGAGGAAAGCTTTATGAATTTAATCGTATCCCTTTCGGAGTGACAAATGGAGTGGCCAGTTTCCAAAGAGTTATTGATGAAATCCTTGAAAAAGAAAGTGTGAAGGGTACATTCGCTTATGTGGATAATGTTACGGTATGTGGTGAATCTGAAGAAGACCATGATGAAAATCTGAAGCACTTTATGGATGTTGCCAAGAAGTATAACCTGACCCTAAATTATGACAAATGTGACTTTCGCCTCCGGTCCATTAATCTGCTTGGTTACTCTATAAAGGAGGGAGAAATCAGACCTGACCAAGAACGTCTAGAGCCACTATTGAAACTCCCACTACCACAGGACATGGCTTCGCTACGCAGGATGATGGGAATGCTTGCTCACTACTCTCGATGGATACCTGGGTTTTCAGAAAAAGTACAGCCCCTCTCTCATGCTGATGGGTTTCCCTTATCTGCTACAGCAGCTCAAGCTTTTGAAAATCTAAAGAAAGACATTGCTGATTCTGTGATACTATCAATAGACCCAAACTCTCCCTTTACAGTAGAAACCGATGCTTCAGATCATGCGATTGCTGCGACCCTTACCCAGAATGACCGTCCAGTGGCTTTCTTCTCCAGAACTCTCTCAAGTAGTGAACAGAAGCACTCATCATTGGAGAAAGAAGCTTATGCCATTGTAGAAGCTTTAAGAAAGTGGCGACATTATCTCATCGGACATCATTTTCGGCTTGTCACAGATCAGCGCAGCGTGGCATTCATGTTCAACTCTAAATCAGCTGGCAAAATTAAAAATGACAAAATAGCAAGATGGCGTATAGAACTCTCATGTTACCATTATGACATTGTGTACCGCCCGGGCTCAGAGAACATTCCTGCAGATGCATTTTCACGTGTGTGTGGAGCTACTGGTACAGATAAACTCAAAGAGTTGCATGATAACCTATGTCACCCTGGAGTAACCCGAATGGCTCATTTTGTCCGAGGTCGAAATTTGCCCTATTCCGTTGAAGATGTAAAGAAAATGACAACATCATGCCCCACATGCTCTAAACTGAAACCTCAATTTTTCAAGGCAAAATCTGGATCATTGATTAACCTCTGAAGTGCGCATGGGGGTAATTGGAAACGTCCCCCTGTGCTGACGTATTTGAGGTGTTTCCGTCACTAAAATATTCATTGTGCCATTAATAGCATTAATACTTATCCATATGCGCCTATTATGGGTTGATTATAAAGGTATTAACCTGAAACAACAATAAAACGAGTGAAAACAGCGTTTGGATGGTCAAAATCGGAGATATAGCCCGCGAGTTGTATAATGTATGGGTGAGGCAATCTGCTTTCCCGCCAATTTCCCCCAAGGCCACTGAGACACAATCGATCGATACCTCTCTCTCTCTCTTGCACTCGCTTGCTATCAGTGATGACCACACCCTCCAATCGGATTTCTAATGTTAGCACGAAAATATACCTCAGAATAAGGGAATAACAGGGAAAATAGGTGATAACTGAAGGAGAGGAGGAAAGTGGGGAAGGAGGGGAGGTAGAGGACTGAGATTTTGCATGGCCCAGGGGCCAAAAAAAAAAAAAATAAAATAAAAAAAAAAAATATAAATTTTTTTTTTTTTTTCGATGTCAAAAGTTGATTTTTGTTTTCTCTGACTCTTAAGAGTCTCCCCGCAGTGCGCCGGGGGAACTCTTAAGAGTCTCCCCGCAGCTCCCGGGTTAAGGCAACTCAGCCCTTTGAGAGACTCAACATGGATTTTAAAGGCCCACTTCCATCTCAATCAAAAAATAAGTACATACTTACTATTGTAGATGAATACTCTAGATTCCCCTTTGCATTCCCTTGCTCCAACATGACTACTGCTACTGTAATACAATGTCTGGTGCAGCTGTTCTCTATATTTGGTATGCCAGCTTATATACACACTGATAGAGGAACATCTTTCATGTCTGAAGAGCTAAAAGAATTTTTGTGTAAGAAAGGGGTTGCAACCAGCCGTACAACACCATACAATCCTAGAGGAAATGGCCAGGTAGAGAGATATAATGGAATAATATGGAAGACTGTGATGCTAGCTCTCAAAACCAGGAATTTAGATGTCTCTCAGTGGGAAATGGTGCTTCCTGATGCACTCCACTCCATCCGATCATTATTATGCACCTCTATAAACTGCACACCACATGAACGTTTCTTCCAGCATTCTAGGAGGTCAACATCCGGACAGACACTACCTACATGGCTCGCTTGCAAAGGCCCTGCCCTCCTCAAGCGACAAGTGCGATATAGCAAGAGTGATCCCTTAGTTGATGAGGTTGAGGTCATGGATGTGAACCCTGAATATGCCCATGTCAAGTTCCCAGATGGCAGAATTACTACAGTTTCCTTAAGGCACCTTGCTCCCATGGCCCCAGAGAGCAGAGAGAATGCAGACACAAACATGTCCATCTCCCAACAACACCAAGACATTCCAGATGCAGAAGTGAACCTGACACCATCACACGAGGAGTTACTTAACCAGGAACAAAACTCAGAAGGATTTGCCCCACAAGAAGGTAGTGAGCGGAATCCCTCTTCAACGCCGGAGATGCCGGAGATGCCGTCATCGCTGGACTCACTTCGACGATCTGGAAGGAAACGGCGCGCTCCTATGTACCTCCAGGACTATACATAAATATTAGGGGGGAAGAATGTAATGAAATATAGTTAGCCATTTATGTTTAGGGTCCCTTTTACATAGCGCATCACTGCTACCTTTCCCGCCCACTAGATCACTGACAGCCGAGCATTTCAAAACACAGGTCGGTGTCAAGACTTTCTAAGAGATTATGGTTTACCTATATAAGGAATAAGTATTAATGATTTCAGATGTATTGAAGGTTTAGCATATAATATAGGGATATAAGAAACTCCTAGACTACATATATTTATTAGTTATTTTGTTTAGAACTGTATTACTAAGGATTGTTGTTGTTACAGGATGTGATGTACCGGACCTCAATTGTTTGTACAATAAAACCACAATACTAATCAAGCTGGTTTCACTACAGTGGTACTTGACAACTTGACGGGAAACAAGAAGAAAAATAAGTTACCAGAAGGGATTCCGGATATGACATTGGCGAATGATTTTTCTGACTTTTTTTGTGATAAAATTAGTGCCATTGTTGGAAATTTTGGAGTAGTCGAGACTCAAGACGTTGTTGTAGCTGAGCCTACTGTGACTAAGTTAACAGAATTTACTATGACGGATCTGAATACAGTTAAATCCATAGTTACGAAAGCAAAACTTACCCATTGTAGTAATGATCCTATACCGATACGTGAAATAGTGCACAGTAAATTTTAACAGTTTCTGGACATATATGTTGACATAATAAACTGTAGCATTGCAAATAATGTATTTCCATCGTCTGAAAAGAATGCGATTGTGAAGCCTATTAAGGGAGCCTTGATTCTCAATGCTTGAGCTCTTTTAGGCCTGTTTCCAATTTAACATTTCTATCAAAAATTATTGAAAATGTAATTCTGGGTCAGTTATGGGATCACTTGAGTTTAGTGAAGGCTCTCCCAGACAACCAGTCCGCATATAGGAGACTTTACTCTACGGAAACCACGATGTGCTCTGTGATTAATGATTTACTCGTGCAAATGGACAATGCGAAGTGTGGAATCTTAATTTTGTTGGACTTGAGTGCTGCGTTCGATACAGTGGTGCATAGCTTACTAATAGAAGACTGTAAAGCTATTGGTATTGATGGTAATGCGCTGGAATACCTTCAAAGTTACCTTACTAACAGAACTTATTGTGTGCAAATAGGTAATAAATTCTCAGAGATGAAGCATCTAGAGAGGGGCGTCCCTCAAGGGAGTGTACTTGGACCAATTCTATTCTGTATATATACAATTGCACTATCTAGCATATTAACCCGTACAGCCCCAGCGACGCACCTGACGCGTCGGCGATGTATGTAACGCACAGCCCCAGAGACGCGCCTGGCGCGTCACCCTAATTGCGCCGACCGTAACCTCAGGTGTAGCCACTCAAGAGGGCTCAGATTTGTATGGGAACTGTGTACGTATCCCACGCAACCGTGCCGATGGTTGAAAACTCTCAAAGTCCACGTGCGTGCGCGTGAGCGCGCAATAACCTGGTTTTTTGGGGTAATTGCCTTCAATTTTTTACTCTTGTAAAATACGTTTTCGGGGGCTCTGTAGGACCATTCTTTAAGCTTTTTGAGCGGTTTTTCGTGGTTTTTCCTTCATTCCTAACCCATTCGCTATTGTTTCTGGAATAAAACCATTTTTTGAAAACCGGCCGGGTTCTGGTGAACAAACATTACAAAACTAGCCGGGGCTGGACGGGTTAATGAAACATGGAGTGAAATTCAAGCTGTTTGCGGATGACACCCAATTCTATCTGGCACTAAGTGACGTGGTGAATGTTGAGGAGAAGATTAGTGGTTTACTAAAAGACATTGGGAAGTGGATGGAGTCAAAGCAACTGAAATTAAATGAAAATAAAACTGAATGCCTATTAGTAGGCAGACGGGTGGACCTTGAGAGACTGGGCGTGCAAAGCCTCAATATCAATGATAGTGTGATGATTGCGAGTAGTGTGGTGAAGGATTTGGGAGTCTTGGTTGATAGTGAACTGTCATTTAAAAACCAGATTAATCAAACAGTGCGAATCTCTGCCTATCATCTGAGGAATATTGATTTTGTGAGAAAATATCTGGATATTAATATAACCAAAATGTTGATCTACAATCATGTAATTAGTAAATTAGACTATTGTAATTCTCTATATTATCGACTACCAAATTACTTGCTACGGAAACTACAACTTATAATGAATAGAGCAGCAAGATTAATAAAGAGTTTACCATTCCGTGCGAGTATAACGCCGGCATTAATTGACCTGCATTGGCTGCCGGTGAAAGCGAGGATCATATTCAAACTGTGTGTTATAGTGTATCAAGCTTTGAACTTTGGAAAGCCGGAATATGTGCGAGACTTATTGGAAGACTTCAATGTTGGCACTGATATGATGCTGAGACATGGCAACGTGCTGCATCAATTGAATGAGCCACGGTGCAATCATGAATTTGGATTTAGGGCCTTCAAAAAGAGTGCACCGAGACTTTATAATAATCTACCTGTTAATGTGAAAAGGTGTGCGAACATAAAGGCCTTTAAAAAGTCACTTAAAACACATTTGTTCAGGGAGTGTTATTACTTAGAAGATGGCACTGTGAGACAAGACTATAAGTGCTAGATGGTTTAAAGGGCAGCTGCGACGAGCGTTACATCTAGTGACGGAGCGCGGCTGAGAAACTCCACACCAAGTAACAAGTATTATATAACACGAGTGCACTGCCCCCAAACACAGGTAGGTGTAATGGTCACTAAAGGTCACTGGTAAGTGGTCCGGGCAGGAGCTCAGATTAACATAACCTTCTCCCGTCACTGACATGAACTGAACCATGTTCAGTAGGCCTACCGTATCTAGTTTTCCTACCGATATATTATTATTTTTTCCATTCCAGCTAATGTTATAGTTTGGTAAGTTACTTTAAAATAAGCAAATTTAGGTTAGCTGTGTTAGATTAAGTGAATTAAATTATGCTACGCTGAATAACAAGTAATTTCTGATGAAAATAAATGTCAAAGTTGAATTATTGTATTGCATACTATCGAAAATATATAGTTTCAGCTCCTACTAGAGGTGTATGATAATGGTGAAATATATAGTTTCAGCTCCTACTAGAGGTGTATGATAATGGTCAAATATATAGTTTCAGCTCCTACTAGAGGTGTATGATAATGGTGAAATATATAGTTTCAGCTCCTACTAGAGGTGTATGATAATGGTCAAATATATAGTTTCAGCTCCTACTAGAGGTGTATGATAATGGTGAAATATATAGTTTCAGCTCCTACTAGAGGTGTATGATAATGGTGAAATATATAGTTTCAGCTCCTACTAGAGGTGTATGATAATGGTGAAATATATAGTTTCAGCTCCTACTAGAGGTGTATGATAATGGTGAAATATATAGTTTCAGCTCCTACTAGAGGTGTATGATAATGGTGAAATATATAGTTTCAGCTCCTACTAGAGGTGTATGATAATGGTCAAATATATAGTTTCAGCTCCTACTAGAGGTGTATGATAATGGTGAAATAGGAAAAGAACCATCATTCTTTGATAGTAAAAATAGAAAAGGTTAGGTTAGCCTAAAATTTTAACCTTTCTATTAGGCCTATACCTAGCCTAAGCCTAACCAATCCTATCCAAAGATATCCAAGGGTGATGACATTTGTCTTAAGGTTTCCGTACTATACTGTAGATTAACTAGCTACAATAAGACAACATTTGGTCAATATTTACGAGTCGCACCTCAGCTGGGATCTCATTTCTAATGATAGTTTTTGGGTTCCTATCATTCTATGCTTCATTGCTATATACTTTTTAGCCTAGCCTATCCACGGGATTTTTTTTTTTTTTTTTTTTTTTTTTGCATTTAGGCTAGGCCTACCTAACCAAAAAACCTAATCTAACCTAACCTAAATGTATTTGGGGGCTATTAGGTTAGGTTAGGTTAGGTTAGGTTAGGTTAGGTTATGTTTTTTGGTTAGGTTAGGCCTATTGCTAAAAATAAAAATTAGCCAAAAAAAAGAAAATATTTTCCCGTGGATAAAAAGTATATAGCGATGAAGCATAGAATGATAGGAATCCAAAACTACCATTAGAAATGAGATCCCAGCTGTGGTGCGACTCGTAAATATTGACCCAACATTTTCTTGCAACTGAAAAAAAAGTTATTCGTCGACAGAATACATTTCGAAATGTAATTAGCACCGCCCCGGTACTAGAGTTGAATATAGAGCTGGAGACACAGGCTGAATAAGCCTCTTCCAGATCATCGTCTGTGAGTATCTGTGATTCTGTGAGTATAATAGCCTAGCTTTGGCAACCATTTTGTTGATGACAGATAATGACACTGTTGCCAGATCCTTGAAATAGTTCAAGCCCAACACCAAGACTGCCACACAATTACAACTATTATTATTTGGTAATTCATGTATTTTTTATTATTTCATTAAAAGTTTCCTGTGATTAAAAGTGATGAATCACAAACATTACATTATGAATATATATATGTAATACTGAAAATAGATATAAGCTGATAAGTTATAGCCAACTTTAGGATCTGGGAACATTGTAATCGCCTTCCGTCCGATATGATAACCATTTTGTATTTAATTATGTGTATATTAAAACTGCCGATAATTAATGCATATCGATAAAAGTTCATTAAAAACATCACGCCCATGTACGGCCGGGGAGATAAAAACATGAATTAAGTCGTGTTTATTCGCATTTATTCGGAAATTAAGATTAGCTATTGAGCCATTAGTTGACAGGTCGCCACTAATCAGCTGACATATTAAACGTAAACAAAGGGAAGGTGGAGGGGGTCGTGTTCACCCTTTACCACCCATTACGGCTCCTCAAACGTCGTGAACATTTATTAACAGCGAGACTACGATTCCAGGCAAGTATAGATTAGGTCATTAATGCTACAAAATTAATATATGTAATAGATTGTCAAGTTAGCCTAGTATATCGAATGGATCACTGGAAGTTCACGTAATTAAAATTTCAAAGTAATAGGCCTAGGCCCTAGTGGTCAAATGGTTGGTAGCATTCAAGGAGACTACTGCAGGACTCGGTTTAATGTTATTTTAATACCACGAATTTTGTTGATATATTTGAAGATAAATAATTAATCTAGGCTAGCCTATATGCTCTAAAGATCATAAGAAAATTTGTTTAAACCCTCGGCAAAACCTAATAAAAAAGTATGGTCAATACTACTTTCAGTCATCGATAGCTCTAAAGATCATATGAAAATGTGTTAAACCCTCGGAAAAACCTAATATAAAAGTATGGTACTAGGCCTAGGCTAAAATTTAATTTTCGTAACAAGGTTGTCAATACGGTACTTTCCCGTTATCAATGTACAATCAAGCTGAAGATTGCAGAGTAAACACCGTAGACTTCGTCGACTTTTCATTCACCTTCGTATAATCGACAGCCAATTTTTTTGTTTTTTTTTATTAAGGGATTAGGCCTACTACTCAACCAGCAGGGGTGTGGGGGCGGCAGCCCACACCCATAATACTAGGTTAGGTTAGGCTAATGTCTTTTCAAATCACTATCGGGAGCGAGCGTGTCTCAACATCGATCGATAGGCCTAATGGGGAAGATAAGTTTTCCCGAGATTTCTAATTAATTACAAACACTATATATTGATGCAAATGACCAATTTTGTTTATAAAAAACACTCGGAAAATTCGTGGTAGGCCTATTAAAATAACATTTTTCCCAGGACTTCTTCTTCTTACCTCTGACCAGGTATAGGCTATCCTAGCGTTTACTAGCCTAGCCTATACCCCTTTGAAGGTAGCATTCAAGGAGACTACATCAGGACTCTTCTTCTTCCCTCTGACCGGGTATAGGCCTAAGCTATCCTAGTGTTTACTAGCCTATACCCCTTTGAAAGGACATTAGCCTAACCTAAGTTACCTAACAACCTTACCTAACCTATCCTAGTATTATGGGTGGGGGCTGCTGCCCCCACACCCCCGCTATTTGACATCTTTGACAGATTTTTGGTGTATTATTCTGTGAAAAGGGTAGGCCTATTTTTTCAATTTGTCGATAACGAAAATCCTCCATGCGGACTAGGCTAGGCCTATATGGAGAAAAATATGGTGAATCTGTTGGTGCCTATTTTCCCTAATAAATTGTTTCTAATAAGGCGGATGTAGTGTCCTTGAAGATTATCCCTTTGAAAGGACATTAGCCTAACCTAACAACCTTACCTAACTTATCCTAGTATTATAGGTGGGGGCTGCTGCCCCCACACCCCCGCTTTGACTTAGATTTTTTGTGTATTTGTCTGTGAAGTGGGTATTTTTCAATTTGTTGATAACGAAAATCCTCGGTAAAAATTGAAGACAACCCGGACAGCTGGGATCTCATTTCTAATGGTAATTTTGGGTTCCTATCATGTTATGCTTCATTGCTAGGCTAGGCCTATATACTTTTTAGGTAGCGTTCAAGGAGACTACTGCAGGACTCTTCTTCTTCTTACCTCTGACCGGGTATTATATGGTATAGGCTATCCTAGTGTTTACTACCCTATACCCCTTTGAAACGACATTAGCCTAACCTAACAACCTTACCTAACCTACCCTAGTATTATAGGTGGGGGCTGCCACCCCCACTTTGACTTGGATTTTTGGTGTATTTATCTGTGAAGTGGGTATTTTTCAATTTTTTGATAACGAAAATCCTCCATGCGGACTATATGGAGAAAAATATGGCGAATCTATTGGTGCCTCATTTCACTAATAAATTGTTTCGGTAATTTTTTTGAAAAGACTCGCAGCGTTATTATACATAATTTATTGGGGAAAGTGAAGCTCTATGGAATCCTTATAATATACTCACATAGATTCCACTGTGGAAGAATAGTTTTGATAGTTAACTATAGTTTTGATGTAAATACTACTGCAACTACGAATCTTGTTTCCGAGACCTAGTATATTAACCTAACCAAACAACCTAACCTAACCCTAGAGTGCCCTAGACCCAGTACGTGGGATACAACACTAGCCCTTGCAAGTTGCATGCCAGCTACTGTGGGTTCATATATTAGACATACAATAACATCTTTGTAGAACATAACACTTTACCGTAGCGAGTGTACCGGTACTCCATTTCGAACACTTTTTGTAAACATGAACACGTTCGTAGCAGAGCTCTCAAGATTGCGGGACTGAGTTTGTTTACGCGCGGGACTATTTATATCGACAAAATCGAGTTACAAAACTTATCAAAACTATTCTACCACAACGGAATCTATGTGAGTATATTACAGTATAAGGATTCTATAGAGCTTCACTTTCCCTAATCAATTATGTATAATAACGCTGCGAGTCTATTCGCGATAATTATCATTGTTTCTCATAAAGTCGCACTAGTGTCCTTGAATATTATCACTTTTTATCCACCGGAATATATTTTTTTCTTGGCTTTATTTATTTTTTTTTAGCATTAGCCTAACCTAACCAAAACACATAACCTAACCTAACCTAACCTAACCTAACCTAAATGTATTTGGGGGTTATTAGGTTAGGTTAGGTTAGGTTAGGTTAGGTTAGGTTAGGTTAGGTTAGGTTAATGCTAAAAAAAAAAATAGCCTAGGCCTAAAGCCAAGAAAAAAAATAAAATCCGGTGGATAAAAAGTACAGTAGGCCTATATAGCAATGAAGCATAACATGATAGGAACCCAAAACTACCATTAGAAATGAGATCCCACCTGTCCGGGTTGTCTTCAATTTTTACCAAATCCTCCATGCGGACTAGGCCTATATGGAGAAAAATATGGCAAATCTATTGGTGCCTATTTTCCCTAATAAATTGTTTCTAATAAGGTGGATGTAGTGTCCTTGAAGATTATCAAATGGTGTAGGTAATGGTGCACTGTTATTTATCCATGATGCATGGTTTGGAGTCGCTTTGATTATCGGGTTGCCTTGGTACCATACCCAAAACAAAATTTCCGAAAAATTGTCAGGGGGGTCTAGGCCTAACCCATTGCCTGCCGCCTACCTCAAAATAGCTCATGTTCGTTAGGTATTTAGATATCGACAAAGTCAGTAAAATGGTGATAAACAGATACAAATTGAAGAATTATTAGGCCTACGGTGTTTGGTGTCGGATGACTGCTGTTTACCCATTTGGTAGCTGGTCGGTTCGCCAGAATATGGTAAAATTGCTGCTTCGGTGTCACAGCCTAGGCTATATTGTGGTGAAAATATGTTTTTCTTATAGTGTTTGATGTAGGCTAATTCAAATGATTTTGATATACATTTCCTCTGGGAAATTAGTTTATTTAACCTAACCTAGTCCAACCTGAGACCTCCTAACCTAGCTAAATATGAGGGGGGGAGGGAGACAGTCTGACAGAGCCCCACCTCAACTTTCCCTGGGGGGCCGTGGATAATAGGTCATTTGCAATTTCTGATGAAGTTCATAAAAAAACACCGGGATGGATGTAGTGTCCGGGCGTATGGTCGTCATGTTTACATAGGTCGATCGCCGCGGTTAGGTTCGCGTCTAGTTTGACGGCGATTGTTTTTCTCGGTTATTTGCCCCCTGCTCCCACTCAACATATTATTGTATCCAAAGGCAGTCGAAATACAGTAGACGGGAACATGAACATGATGGCAAGCATCCGCCGCGTTACGCCCAAACTCTACATTCTTGCCAAAACACCTAGCCTAAGAACGGGTAGAATGTAGAGTTCAGGCGTACCGCCAGCCTTGTTTACACTACGCGGAGCGGCGGCGGCGGATGCTTGCCATCATGTTCCTGTCTATTTTGACTGCCTTTGGAAACAATAATATTATGAGGGGGGCTTTGCCCCCCCTCACCCCCATGACATATTGTCATCATCATATATATTTCCAGCAGGGGGCAAATAACCGAAAAATTTGCCGTCAAAATAGACGCCAACTTAACCATTGCGATCGACCTATGTAAACATGACGGCGGCGGACGCTTGCGATCATGTTTCCGTCTATTTTGAATGCTATTGGATACAATGATATGTTGAAGGGGGGGTTTGGGCAAGAATGTAGTTACCGGGTGTAACGCCCGTCTTGTTTACACTACGCGGACGCTCACCATCATGTTCCCGTCTATTTTGACTGCCTTTGGATACAAAAATACATTACCCTTACCAAACAACGTAACCTAACCTAACCTAGTATTATAGATTTATAAGTATTTATTTTATTATAAGTATTTATAGATGATTTATGTGGTATGTCGGTAGTGGTATACCCGGTAACTACATCCATCCCGGGGTTTGCCCCCCCTCACCCCCCCATGACATATTGCCAGCAGGGGGCAACTAACCGAGAAAAAAATTGCCGTCAAAATAGACACGATCTTAACCGCTGCGGTCTACCTATGTAAACATGACGACCGTATGCCCGGACACTACATCCATCCCCTAAATAAACCCAAAACAAGTAAAAAAAAAATAAATAAAAATAAAAAATAAAAAGCATCCCTGGTGTACAATTACCTAATTACTGTACCTAAATTATATCAGTTAGATTAGGTTAATTGGGTCTAACCCCACATTTTCCTTGATCTTTATAGCCCTCCCCACTCATTAGGGCCGTGTCTTTAGGTGGTCCGATGATCATCGGTATATAAAACACGTAAATACCAGCAAAAAAATAAATAATGGCAAAGAATAAAGGCAGTGTAGCTAATAACATTGACCTTTACTTAACCTAACCTAACCTTTCCTAGTTTCTTAAATTAACGAAAAATTTACCTAAATATGCAGATTTCAATTTCAAAATTATCCAAGATGATGGCCATTTGTGACCATATTATAAAACATCCCCTTTGTATCCTTGCGAACTCCGTCATGGGGGGGGCGGTCCTTTTCATGGTATTATTAAATGCCCCCGCCACCTTCCCCTTCTTGCAGGACCCTCATCCGCTCATTTTGTTTGGTTGGTATCAGTGCTGTGGAGTCGGTGCACAAAAGAAAACCTTCGACTCCGACTCCTCAATTTTATGGTACCACCGACTCCGACTCCTCTGTTGCAATTAAATATTAGGAATTTTGGCCCTATATATTTCTTATGTTTGTTGAAAGCACACACCAAACACTGCTAACTTCAATCAACACTCAGAGTCATCAGGCTGCTATGTCACTTCCTGATCACCTATGAACTTGTCAGAGAATCCATGGAAATCACTTTAAATACCCGAAAATACTGTGAAAATAAGCACACCTCTCTAAGCAAATGGGAAAGACTGTGTCATTCTCATAGTCACACTGATTACTGAGCCAGCAGTGTCACTGGATTGTACTGTATGTGTCCAGAATGAAAACCAGACGGGAATGAGACAGCTCTCTCTCTCTCTTAACCCTTTCACGCATTTATGACGCAGAGGTTGCCAGATAAGCAATAAGAAATAGAGTTCTCTCACTCTTATAATTACCTCTCCAAAATTAGTTTTCTGCCCACAGCTAACTCAAAGACAACCGCAGAGGTTGATGTAACTAAACAAGGTTTTTAAATACCCCTGATGGTAACAAAGACTTTAAAGTATCCCCAATAGGCTCAAAATCGCGCCATATGTCGGAGGGGCTTAGTATCAATTTACAAAATACATGCAGAAATAATTGTATTTTTTACTAGAGGTGAAATTTCTCTACATTTGAGGGGTTTCTTGTAGTGTCTTAACTTTCTTCCTTATTTCCCTAAGATACCTAGGCCTATCTATCTATTGCCTGACGCCGTGAACCCCGAAGGGGTCGCCATAAACGAAACGCCCCCATGCACCTCTGTCCCCAGTCAGTCGATGCCCCTCCTCCCAATCAGAACCGCCTTCACTCCATCCTTCCACCTCTCTCTCGGTTTACCTCTCCCTCTCTGTCCTTCCACCTCGCTCTCGTACACCCTCTTAGTCATTCTCTCGCTTCCCATACGCTCCATATGGCCGAACCATCTCAAGGAGTTCCTTTTCACACTTTCCAGCACATCTACCTCCACACCACACCTCCCTCTTACTTCCTCATTCGTCTGTCTATCCCTCCATGTAACTCCGCACGCACTTCTCAAGTAACTAATTTCCACCCCTCTCACTCTTGGTCTGAATCTCTCCACTAACGTCCATGCTTCGCTTCCGTAAGTCAGTGTCGGGATTACCACACTGTCATGCAAGGACTTCTTCACTTCCATACTGACCACTCTATTTCTTGTTACTGCTTTAGCTTTCCTAAAACCCTCTTCCCCTGTTGCACCCTCTCCCACACTTCTTGACAGGGGTGTGGAGTCGGATTGAAAAAATTCCGACTCCGACTCCAGGAAATTTTAAGGATGCGACTCCGACTCCTCTCCCCTAAATTTCCCAATTTCCCACAAAAACTTCCCACAAATCGCTTGCTTGAAATGTCCTCCCACAAATTTGTGGGAATTTCCTGCTAAGTGACAACACTGGCCTAGCAGCGCACCTAAGTACTTTACACAGGAATTGATCACGTAAAGGAGTCGGAGTCGGAGATATTTTTACCGACTCCGACTCCAGCCAAAAGTAGCCGACTCCCTGACACCGACTCCACAACCCTGCTTCTTCATCCATCTTTACTCAGCACACTGCCCAGATACCGGTACTTAAATGAGCTGACAATCTTCATAGCCTGACCGTTCAACTTCATCTCACATTCTGTGGCTTCACCCCTTTCAAAGACCATAACCTTGCTCTTCCCCGCATTTACCTTCAGATTCTGTTTTTCGCACACTGTTCCAAACATATTTACCAGACCCTGTAAAGGCCGCGTCATACAGAGGTCGACCGCGACCCGACAGTAACCCGAAGGCAATGACTTGCAAATAAAATTAAAAAAATTGCGGTTCGGGTGTATTCGGCCCGATAATCGGGCGACATCGGGTATGATTCTGGTATGTTCGAGTCGTTCTAGTTATGCTCTGGTCATTACCCGAATGTTCGGGTGAGTCGGCCAAAAGTTAGTGTATGCGTTAACTTTTGGGAAATCCTCGAGTGCGTTCGGGTAAAAAAAACGTTACAAAATCCTCGAGTCGCCTTCGATTTACATTCGAGTCGTATTCGGCTTACATTCTACCATATTCTGATCGCATTCGACCTATTCGGGTCACTTTCGAGTCAAAAAATTTAACTCGATTCATACCAGAATTGATCGAACCTAAGTGGACTTAGACCCGATGATGTAGACCGTAACCCGAATTAGACTCGATGCTCAGTGGAAAATTCCTACATAAACTTGTTCGAAAGTCAACTGTTACTCGATGCTGACCCGAATTTCAGGATGATGACTGGATGGATACCCGAATACTACTAGAAAATGACTCGATGCATGTCCGACATTCCTAATTAGACTCGATGATTACTCGATCGTGATCCGAATGACTAGAATGTAAGTCGAAGGCTAGTCGAAGCCTAGTCGAAGCCAAGTCGAATCAAACCCGAACGCGAGCCGATGGGGCCAAGGGGTCCCTCGCCCAGTCACTTTGGGGTATTTCAGGGCGACGAAGTCCGGCTTCTGGTTGGGGCTCACGTCGGTCGATTAGCATATTGTGGAGTATGCATGAAGCCAGGACTACCTTCTCTACGGTACTGAGGTGTACGTTGATGGTAGTCAGTAGGCACCTGAAGCGGTTGGCTAGCATACCGAAGGCATTCTCTACCTGTCTCCTGGCCCTAGACAGTCTGTAGTTGTAGTTTCTCTTGTCATCATCGAGCCCTCGGTGTGGGTGTGGCTTCTGCAACCACTCCCTCATTGGGAATGCGTCATCACCTCCCCTGGGAATGGCTCGGGTGGTGGCAATCCTGCTGCTCCGTCCTCCAGGGCCTTCTGGGTAACACAATGTTACCATTGCCAGGGCTTTGGTCATACCAGTGACAGGTGTTATCGGAAAAATGAGGATCCAAAATGCAACTTCTGTGCTGGTACTCATAACTCAAAAGACTGCACCAACAAGATTTCCCCCAAATGTATAAATTGTATGAGCTCCACATCAGTTACGGAGCCGCCAAATCATTTCGCCTCAAGTAGAAATTGTCCTTTAATGACAGCTCAGAGAAATAAAGTTATTGAGAACACCGATTTTGTAGGTTCAAAAAACTGAAAAATGCACATGGGAGCCGGTTGAAACTGGGTCTGTTGAATGTTCGTTCCTTGCGTAACAAAATGGATCATATTTGCGAGATCTTGGATGAACGTAACCTTGATGTATTATGTCTCACTGAGACCTGGTTGTTCGAGTCAGATCTGAATATTATCCAGGCGGCATTGCCTAAAACCCATTCCATAATAAATGTTCCTAGGCCTAGGGGAGATCATCCGGGTGGTGGAGTGGCAGTTGTCTACTCCACATCTCTGGTGAATATCTTGCAAATAAGCCATAACCCAGCCCCTCTTTATTATGAACTGTTGGAAGTGGAAATAAAACTCCATCAACAAATTCTAAGAATGGCAGTTGTCTATAGGCCTGGCCATCGTGGCACAGATAGGGGTTTTATGGAAGAGTTTGGGCAGTTTCTCGAGGAATTTTCTGCTAAAACTGGAAGACTTTTGATGTGTGGAGATTTTAATTACTGGGTTGACAGCCCTCATCTGAAGCCATTCTCTCCTGAGTTCCTTGAGTTGACTGATCAGAACAATTTTGTAAACCATGTGTCCCACCCAACTCATATCTTAGGACACACCCTTGACTTGGTTTTCTCTCCTGTGGGTTGTGGTGGTGTTCTGGATGTTGATGTTGAGAATGCTGACCCTAATACCTCTGATCATGCTTTGATTACTTTCAGCTTTGATTTCCCTAAGCCACTCACACATGAAAAAGTAATCAGATTTAGAAATTATAAAAATGCAGACCTAAATTTGGCTAGCAGTGAAGTAAAACAGTACTTGGGAAGTATTGATACTTCCAACCTTACTTCAGATGAGCTGGTGGAGGTACATGGAAATGCACTTAAATTAGTGTTCGATCATCACTGTCCAGAAGTAGAGAAGAAAATCATAGTACGAGATGATTCGCCCTGGTATAGCACTCGAGTTAAATTTCTTAGAAGAGCGCGTAGAAGAGCTGAACGTGAATGGCGGAAAAATAAAACAGACTCTACATGGTTGCAATACCTGTCAGCCAGAAGAGCTGTGGTCTACAAAATCAAAGATGAAAAGAAAGTGTATTATCAGGGAAAAGTTGACTCGTGTGGTAACGACCAGAGGAGGTTGGCTTCAATTGTAAACAGTTTACTTGGAAAAACAAGAGTCAGCTTAAGACCTTCTGTACCTGATGCCGAGTTGGCTGCCAACTTTGTGGCATTTTTGCTGGCAAGATAACTCGCATAAGACAGGAATTGGATGATGCTTCTGTTGGTGAAGAACTTTCAGTTGTACTCCAACCCAGACACATTCCTAATAATGTCCTCTCATCCTTTCACTCAGTAGAGGTGGACATGATCTCGTCCTACATAAGAAACCTCAATAAAACATTTTGCCCGTTGGATCCCATAAATGTTTCCAAGCTACCAAGAGTCTATGATCACACAGTTGAGTTTATTTCCAAAATAATTAATAAGTGCTTCTCTGAAGGTAGCTTCCCACATTCTGAAAAGCATGCACTACTCCGACCTACTCTAAAGAAACCTGGACTTGATGTTGAGAACATGTTGAACTATCGTCCTGTCTCCAACCTGTCCTTCATATCAAAGATATTAGAGCGTGCAATACTTGACCAATTACAACCACTACTCCAGCAGAAGAAAACTACCCAATTTTTCAGTCTGCTTACCGACAGCATCATTCAACTGAAACAGCATTGATTAGAGTACATAATGATCTAGTTGAGAACATTTGCAATGGTGTGGCCTCACTATTGGTCTTGCTTGATCTCTCTGCGGCTTTTGACACAGTGGATCACGAGTTGTTATTGAGTGATCTTTATGATTGTGGTGTGCGTGACTCCGCTCTCTTGCTTCTTGGGTCGTACTTGTCAGGTAGATCCCAGAGTGTGATGGTAAATCAAGTGGTCTCGGACTCGACACCCCTGCAGTATGGTGTTCCGCAGGGATCAGTTTTGGGTCCTATCCTATTTATAATTTATATTAGCAGTTTGTCTCTTCTGCTTCGTGCACATAATGTCACCTTTCACTTTTATGCAGATGACACCCAGATTTATGTGAGAATCACAAATATAGTTGATATACGGAGTAAGATGGAATTGTTGATGTCTGATATCAAGAAGTGGATGAGAGCGAGAAAACTTAAACTAAATGATGGTAAAACTGATATTCTCATCATCCGAGGAAATAGAAGAGCTGATGATATGGTAGGTGCCCTCTCCATCAATGTGGGTGGATCTCAGCTGCGACCGGCCAACTCTGTTCGAAATCTGGGTGTATATGTGAACTCCCGATTAGATTTCAAAGAGCATGTAAACCAGATAGTTAAAAGTTGTTACTTGCACATCAGAAATCTCTATTTGGTGAAGCCGTTTATAACCAGACGTTGCCTCCTGACGTTGGTTCACTCATTGGTCTTCTCTCGTGTTGATTATTGCAATGCCCTGTTGGTGGGTCTTCCAAATTATATTTTGGGGAAAGTTCAGTCTGTTCTTAACAGGGCCGCAAGACTAATTTTTGGTGTTCCACCTAGAACTCCTACTACATCTCTTCACATAGAACTGCACTGGCTGCCAGTAAGAGCAAGAATAGAATTTAAGTTGTGTTTGGTGACTTTTAAGGTTCTCAAATTTGGTGAGCCTAGGTACCTTGCGGAGCTGCTCAGGCGCCCACTGGCACACCATGGTGTAGTTGTGCGTCATGACAATGACCCTTTTCGTCTTGATGAACCAAGGGCTTTCCAGCAGTCTTCTTTCTTTGAGAGGTCATTCTCCTACATGGCTCCGAGGTTGTATAACAGGTTGCCGCTGTCCATGAGACAACTGAGTTCTGTTGAATGCTTCAAGAGACAACTTAAGACTTTTCTCTTTGAGAGAAGCTATGATCTTGAGAGAGGTGTCATGACAGATGGCTATAGAGTTTAGGCTATTTTTCCACTGCTAGTGATTGTTAAATGTGTGTTGTATATAAGCCTTCTTTTGATGCATTGATTTTTGTTCTTTTTTCTTTCTCTTTTCGAGCGCTAGTGAATTCTTCGGAAAAATTGGCGCTTATGAGAAATAAGTAACATGCTTATTATTATTATTATTATTATTATTATTAGAGCAAAAATCTCTTCCGACACGTTTAGCAACTTCCTTGACCTCGTTGACCCTTGTTTCTGAATACAGTGGACTGCATTCAGATTGTCCATTCTGAAGGCCACCGACTTGCCCCGTAACGCCGGGCCGTGAGCCTGAAGGAAATACAAGGGGACTAGTAATTCTTTGACATTGATGTGCGAGATTTCTAAGTGGGACCAAAGCCCCTGACCCTGGTGCCCCTGATTTGACTGAAATCCCCAACCTATTGTGCCTGACGCATCCGTGTCTACCCATACCGTTGGTGGAGGAGAGGTCCATGACATTATTGAGTGCAATGTTTCCCTCTTCGCCCAGACCGCTAGTAAGGTGTGGATTAATTTCGGGATGGGCCATAATTTTCCCGCCGGTAAGAGCGGGAAATATTTGTTGCCTTCCAATATTAATCGTTTTACTTTCAACCGGCCCAACTTGACAGTTAGTTGAATCCAGTTGAGAGAGCCGACCAGAGACTCCCAGACCCTTCGCGTCGTAGTCAGACTGTGAAGAAACCTGAACAGTTTCCTGCGAAACCTGTTGCGATTGTCCACACTCTGACTCAGAGTGAGAGCGGCGGTGTCCCAGACCAGCCCTATCCACTGAATTACTCGTGAGGGCACAAGGTTTGACTTTACCAGATTTACCTTGAACCCTAGAGTTTTGACATGATTTAAAATGATATTGACATGTTTTATGCATAATTGTTGTGTCTCTGCCACCACCAGCCAGTCGTCCAGATACCACAACACTCTGATCCCCTGTTTTAACAATGGCATCAGGGCTTGCCGGACTAGTTTTGTGAATAATCGAGGTGCCAGGTTCAAGCCGAACGGCATCCTCTGAAAAACAAAATTTTGGTGCCTGATCCGTAAGGCCAAAAACCTTTGAAATCTTTTGTTGACCGATACGTGCCAATAGGCGTCTGTCAGGTCTAGTGAACACATCCAACCTCCCGGCGGAAGTGTTAGCCTGATTTGGTGTACTGTTAACATTCTGAAAGATTCGTTGTGAATGTGAAGATTCAGATAAGACAGGTCTACGACCGGCCTCATCTGAACACTGTCCCTTTTGGGAACCAAAAATAGTTTGGACGTGAATACAGGGTAATTTGGGGGGACCGGGATGATGACATTCTTGGCAATCATTTCCTGGGCTAGTGCCTCCACCTCTAAAGAAACAAAATTCGCCGTTGTCGGCTGACGTAAGCGAGGTCGCCGGAGCCACTGCCAAGTGATGCCTTTGCGTGCCACCATCCGTGCCCAAGTGTTTAACGGCCATGCTTGGTGACACGTTCGGAACGACCCAGTTAGCTAGACAAGGGTTCGCCGGCTGTACTACCCTCGGTTCCTCCGGCCTTAAGGTAGGCGCCGGGAGTGAGAGAGACTTTAGTTTTTTGATGGTGGGGTTGGTGCTGGACGCTTCGCCGGCTGGCTGGTGTTGGCCGAAGACTGGCCCTGACCTGGTTTATGTTGGCCGCGTCCTCTCTGACCTGAAAACCTACTCTGTCTATGCCTGAACTGACCCTGGGGGGAGTGGGAGGACTTAGGCGGAAGAAAAGGTTTAGATCCCCCTGGCTGAGCTTTAGTAGTAGGCCTGGGTTTGGGGAAGTTAAATGCAGGTTTCTTAGAAGGGGCGGGACTGTGCTTAATGGCCTGTGCCATATTGAACACTGTTCGCCACACTTCAGGGGTCATTAAAGAGGGAGTAAGCACTGGTGACATAACCACCTGATTAGCAATGCGATCAGGTAGCTTGCGAACTAACGACATCCTAAGATCTTGTCGTGCTCGTACCGCCTCAAGCAAGGCGGTACGTATGTCACCCAAGGATTGGATTGACGACTGAAGAATCAGTCGCCGGGATAACTCAACCGATCTTCGAGCATCCGCATCTGCGATTGCCTGAGTGGATCGTAGTAAAGACTTAGCCACCTGCTGAGATACTATGTACTGTGAGAACAGGCGAAAAGCTTTTCCCCGTAGCCTAAATTCTCTGTCTAGGTGAGTAGGGGTAGGGGTAGTGAACGGGTCCTTCAGCTCACAAAGATTAATCTTAGGGGCAGCTAGAAATGAAAACAAAGCTGACGGGACTCCGCCGGCAGAACCCACCGGCATGGAGAACCAAGAATGAGTATCCTGAGGTATCTGGTGGGAAGATTTAGAAGTGAAAGTGGTTGCAAAGTTTTGAGCCTCTACCTCCCAATCTACCCAAGGTCCTGGTCCCAACTGTCCCACCTTCAAAACTGGATTAGCTGCTTCGTCTGTGACGGTCTGTAAATCTAGTTCAGGAGTGAGAGCTGACAGAGTCTTAATATCATTAAACCCATCCAGCTTAGACCAGTCTGAAAATAGTTTTGAAGCTGAGGCAGGGGGCAAAGCAGGCTTAGAAGCATACACAAAATAATCTTGATGATAATAACTAGGTATAGCCTTGATGTTTACGTCCAGAACATTACCTAAAGTATCCACGGCCCTTAGTTTCTTTGACTTATTGCCCTGGATGACCCACTCACGCGGTACCGGGAGTTCCCCTGACAAAGTAGGTTGGGCAAGCTCTGGTTTAGAGGAGTTCAAAAGAACCCATGACTCGTCTGGCCCATAAAGTAAGGGCATAGCTACCTTTCTAAGAGGCGCTTTGTCTAGAGGGGGTGGATTGACATCCGTTATGACCCTGACATTTGAAGTTGTCAAAGCCGCCGTAGCAGGCCTATTGATCCCTGAGGTTAACAGAGTGGGAGGATTAGGGATCTTAGATAAATCAATCGAAGTCATCAGAGGCCGTACCGTAGAACTTGTCTTGGGAGCCCCCAAGTCCATTGTGGGGTTTTCCTGTTGTTGACCAAAAAATTTAGATAAAGCATGAGTAAGCAGCCCATTAATTTCTTGTGCCGTAACAAACTGGTTTGATGAAGAACTTACAGGTGAATCATTAGTATCTTGTGCGGCGTCCAAGCCTGAGCCTGACCCTTGTCCTTCCATCTCCGAAATTATAGAAACTTCATCTTTCTCCTCCTGATCCTCCTGAGAAGACCCTGCCGAGGCAGGGGTACCTTGTTGCCAAGATAAGTCTGGGATAGAGGATGGGATCGCCGCGTCCCTGTGGACATCGGCTACTGTGTGACTCGTTTGAGTCGGACGTGGGTGATCAGACCCTGGTTGCGCAAACCGCCAAACACCTAGGCCCTGGCCTACGCTCTCTTGAGAGTCTGAAACATTCTCACTTACTGAACCCCCTGAACTTTCCAATTCCAGGGTTAAAATATTAAGTGGCAAATCCTCTTTTGGGACAGGCACTGCACTGGACTCTTGGGCCTTAACACAAACTCTGTCTGGGGTAGAGGTACGATGAGATGCACTAGAAGTTGGTGAATGTCGAGAGGACTTCCGTTTATGAGAATCCTTTTTAGAGGATTTATGGCTACGGTGTGACCGCGAACTATTCTTAGATCTAGAGGAATCGTCGCCGTGACCACTGGTGGAACCTTCCGTCCTGCTCTTCTTACTCGCCGGTGAAGAGGCCCGACTAGATGACTGGTGTCTAAGAGGAGACCTAGACCGGGATCTCGCCCGAGACGAAGAGGCGGATACCGGGGGTGTAGGCTCTCTTGGGCGTTTAGGTGTAGCCGCAGAGGATACAGAACCCTGACCAGTCTCCGCCGGCTTAATACTCGTGACTCTAGAGGAACGTTTAGGGGGAGGGTGTTCGGAGAGCAATCTATCCCAAAGTGGGACGTTGTCACATTGAAGTGATTTATGTGCAACAATGGTAGTGTAGGCTGACATCTGTTGCCTAACCTCTCTTAAGGCTACCGCCGCGGTCTTATCATTATCACAAAGGACCTTTAACCCTCCAGCCCCGGGGGCTATAGCTTACGACTGTGCTCCGGTACCGGGTGTTTTGACGATCTTTGGCCTATGTTAACTACTCTGTAAGTCAATGAATATGTCATGTAATGTTGTGAATAAAAAAGAATAATGTTCCACAAACCTTCCTCTGTCGAATGGCGTTGAGTAGAGGTCTCTAGCCCCTCTGGTTGCATAATGGTGAGCGCGGGAAGACGAGTGCTTTTCGGCGGCAAATTCTTCTCGCGTTCGGACGCGTCGCCCCGGCCATGGCTACGACGCACCTAGCCGCTCGCCGCGCCAAAGTATTTATCTCCCTTAGACGATTTTAGTGTTTGATATTGAGAATGTGATGTTTATTTGATATTTTCTAGTTATTTTGAGGCCAATTATATAAAATATGTTTATTAGGGTATCACTGTCACTGATATTGCTAATTTTCACTCGATACCGTACATTTTATTAGTAATTGAGGTAGCTTATTGTTGTATTAGGCACTGATTATTCATTATCACAGGTGTTTATTATACTTTGGCCATCAAATATTAGGTCTTGTGTCACTTTCACTTTGACAAATATGCTTTAGAGAGTGTCACTGTCACTGATAATGCTCATTTTCACTCGATACCGTACATTTTATTAGTAATTGAGGTAGGTTATTGTTGTATTAGGCACTGATTATTCGTTATCACAGGTGTTTATTATACTTTGGCCATCAAATATTAGGTCTTGTGTCACTTTCACTTTGACAAATATGCTTTAGAGAGTGTCACTGTCACTGATAATGCTAATTTTCACTCGATACCGTACATTTTATTAGTAATTGAGGTAGGTTATTGTTGTATTAGGCACTGATTATTCGTTATCACAGGTGTTTATTATACTTTGGCCATCAAATATTAGGTCTTGTGTCACTTTCACTTTGACAAATATGCTTTAGAGAGTGTCACTGTCACTGATAATGCTCATTTTCACTCGATACCGTACATTTTATTAGTAATTGAGGTAGGTTATTGTTGTATTAGGCACTGATTATTCGTTATCACAGGTGTTTATTATACTTTGGCCATCAAATATTAGGTCTTGTGTCACTTTCACTTAGTTATATGATTTGTAAACGTTTTATACACAATTTATTGTGTCTTTTTTCACTGATTTATATATTTCTATAGGTTCTAATCATATGAATGTCACTTGGTATATACATATGTGTCACTTTCACATATTATTATGGTGTAATTGTATTTGTATCAATGTTCTCATAATACATGACTTTTGTATTACAATACATTGGTTTTCTTCCACTTTTTGCCTATATATAATTATAGTGTACATATTGTCATTTTATTTGGCAATTTCAGTATGATTATTAGAACTCCAGCTTGGAGTGGTAATCAAAGAAGCAATCTACAGCACAGAGTGCCACCTTGCACTCCACACACTCTAGGGTTGACTTTTTACCTGACCTCGGCTTCACCCTGCTGTTGTAGCAGACATGGCACCGCTTCTGCTGTGTTCTTCCGGATTCATTCTGAGGCAGGGAACCAAGCCTGTGCCTAATCAAGTATTGAGCAGACTGCAAGCGGTCAATAACGGCGGGCCCAGGATGTGCCACTGCCCTCTGTGGCATAGCATACTTCTCCAGGAGCTCCGTCAACACCTGCTTTTGGAACCTCCGCAGGCTATTGAACTTCATGGGTGTGTTCACATTCCGAAGCTTGTATATGTTGTAGGCATTCAGAACTGACATGTCCACCATATGCAGAAAGAACTTTTTGTACCATCTGCACGAGGTACGCAGGCAGTCAATGAAGCCTATCTGCATGTCGGACTTGTCCACCAGCCTCATGTTGATGTTGTAGTCCAGGACAGCATCGGGCTTGGTCACCCTGGCCTGGGTGCGGCGATCCACCTTGCCAGTCTCCACCATTTCCCCCTTGTGGATGGTGGTCAGGAGGTTGACCTTCCGCTGGTCGTGCCAGTGGATAGCCAGAATGGGCCCCGACTTCTTCTTGAACACATCACCTTTTTTGGTCTTTGGAGGGAAAGGTGGCATGCCCTTCCTTTTCCCTCGTACTGTGCCTACAGTCCCCGTCTTGCGCTCATGCAGGTACTGTGAGAGAGTGGGGGACGTGTAATAATTGTCCGTGTAGAGGACGTGATTCTTATGAAAGTAGCGGTCCATCATGGCTTGCACCACTGCTCCGCCAAAGCCAATGAGGGGGTCCACAAGCAAGTCCCCTTCCTTCCCGCTGTAGACCAGGAAGTCCAGGACATAGCCAGTTTGGCAGTCGCACAGCACAAAGAATTTTATGCCAAAGCGATGTCTTTTTGAGGGGATGTACTGCCGGAAGCTGAGTTTTCCCCGGAACAGCACAAGAGACTCGTCAATGACGACCTTGCGGAAGGGCTTGAAGTAGGAGGTGAAGCGTTCTCGCATCATCTCATACAACGTCCTAATCGTCCACAGCTTGTCTGGGAGGTGGACGTCAAGGTTGGTGACAAGATGGAGCGCTGCGAGGATATCAAGGTACCGGTCGCGAGACATATATTTCCCGAAGGCAGGGGTGGATATCAGATCATTGGTGATCCAATAGTCAGGCAACCTATGCTTCTTGACATGAGGCATTAGCATGGTGAGTGCCAGGAACACCATGAACTCTTTATGAGTCACTGGGGTCCACTGCCTCATGTGGCCCTTGGTCACCTTTCCCAAAAAGTGGACCTGGAATTGGTGCTGCTTATTTGTCTCTTTGACAACATAGCCTACCACCTCCTCATCAAAGAAGGCCTCAAACAGTTCGTGTGGTGGAGCATTGGGGCCTGCAGGAAAATTGGGGGTAACGCCTGAACCCTCCAGTACCTCATCAAAAGCTGGCACATCAGGGTTGTATGCATCCTCATCAACTACGTCTTGCCACTGAAAAATGTAGAATGGGTCTTGTCTACGCTGACGAGGAGCTCCAGCTGGTGGCCCAGCACGCCCACGGCCAACTCGGGAGGCGCGCGCCCTAGGGCGGCGAGGGCGGCGGCCAGGGCGGTGGGCAGCACGACGGGCAACACGACGCCGGGCCAAGCGGATGGGTCGAGGGTCGTCGATGTCCATATAGTCATCGTCAGAGTGGTCATCTTGCCCTGACGGTGGACCTATGTAATCATGGCCAGAGTCTTGAGAGAGGTGCCCTTCATCATCAGTGGCCCCCACATAATCTGGCGGGGAACCAGTGATGCGTGGGCGGCGTGCGGGTGGGCGAGGTGGGGAAGGAGTGGCAGGTGAGGCTGTGTCCCCCCGAGGTCCCGGGCTCCTTGGCCTGCGACGAGTGACAGAAAGCAATGTTTCACTGTCACTAGGCCAGGTATTGGTGATGCGAGCTCAAAGACTTCTTCAGGAAGACATGTTGAAGGCGGGAGAGGTGGGGAGGACCGTGGGGAAAGTTGCGGGGACGTATGGCTGGGGCCGGCCGGGTGGACGCCGCGGGAGCCTCGAACAAAACTCTCTTACTTTTCTTAATTTTCTTGGTATATTTCCTACCTTTCCCCTTTTCGGCAGCAGTATGTCTCCTGTCGGGGGACCTAGGAGGCAAATAGGCCGAAAGTGTGGGGTCCTCAACCCTTGGCAATGGTGGGGGTGGTGGGGAAGAATGCGGGGCATCCGGGTCATCTTGGGTGGCGTGGGTAGATAAGGGAGACAATGGCGGACGAGAAGGGTCACCACGCTGACCCTCACTCACAGCCTCATCCTCACCAAGTAGTTTTGCTTGTTCCCTAGCTGCCGCGGCCGCCTTCTCAAGTATTTTCTGCTTATACAAATGTAGCTTGAAAGGCGATTTACCTGGGGAAGGGCTTGGCGTCGTGTCACTTAAGCGAAATTTGGTGAGTGACCTTGAACTCTCCCACTCGCTCACTCTCTCAAGTTCACTGTCTTTAGGTAAACCAGCTTCCTCAACAACTGGTACATCACCTTCATCACTCTCATCACTGTCATGTTCTCTCGCAAATCCCAGGAATTGCTCTTCTTTATCACTCTCATGGCCATAATCACTCGACTTATAATTACTGGAGTCGTCACTGACTTCATCATCAACATTATGCTTGGCATCAGCTCGCTCATAAAGTCTCAATGTCGTCTCAATACCTCCGGGAGATAACACATTTAGGCGATGGCGTCGGGGTAAGGCGCGACGAACAAGCAAGGGCGTCGTAGGAAGCACGGTATCGGACACAGCGGAATCACTATTTGGCGTACTGTCCATGATGGCGTCGGGGTAGATACTGTTGCTGTGGCGGAGTTTACGCCTGGTGGCGCCACCTACCGTCCCACGATACCGAAAATGTACGCGCGGCATTCGAAAGCACGCATGCAAGCAATGGGCGTTCAAGAGCCCTTCCGGGTTGCGCGGGCCGAGGTTGTTATGGGCGTTCAAGAGCCCATCCGGGTTGGAGGGGTTAAAGCTAATTGGGAGCAAAAAGAACAATTACGCATAACCCAGAGACCCCTTGAACGGTCTAGACATTTAACACACCTTATGCAACGGGTATGCGCAAAAATAGGGATACCAGCACAAGCAGTGGTAGTGCACAAAGCAAAAACTGGGGCCACGGTAGCCATGACAGAGACTGGTGGGAGGAAACTACCGCCGGGTCTGTATTGGTCCGCCGGAGCTCAGCTCTGGAAAAAAAGAAAATTTCCAGGAATTAATGGTCATAAGGTTAACCCAACATGTTCGCGCACAAGTGTTAATAACCCGCCGGGTAACGAGATGTAATGGCACAAACACAGCTCGCTACGCGGTGGGGTTCAGAAATCTAAACAAATCTTTTGTTAAAGAAAGTGAAGAATACCCTCTGATATAATATAACGGTCCAGCATGGCGCTTATAGTCTCTTGGTGGTGGCGACTGTCTCAAGATTCAATTTTGTAACAAAGCAACCCCCCAAAAGACGCCGTCCCTTGAAATATTTTAGTAGAATAGCACAGGGCAGGATGATACGAGATCTGATGTCTAACGAATTGTCACAAAAGATCGCCGTAAGTTAGAAGGCGGCGATACCTACTTGTATCACTAAATTAACTGGTTAAATCGAAATCGAATTTTGTAAATTCCTTATTTCCTCCACCTAGGAGCACCCGCCGGGTGAGAAGAATCGATATATTAACCTAAATTGAACCTTCAATTGCCGTAAAAGTAAAGGCGGCGATACACATAGTATCACTAAATGGATTGGTTAACTAACTGAAAGACATAAGTCGTTCATCCCACCCTACCCAGGTGCACCCGCCGGGTGAGATGTCCAAACGTTAACCCCATAAGTTCCTGTCCCCACTTCTTTGTAAAAGATCGCCGGGGAGGAACGCCTAAAACAACAGCTAGGTTTTTCAAGTGGCTTTGTAAAACCAGGTAGAAAAACTACATAACGTATGTCCGCATGAACAATCGTTTTATAGATGGGAACAGCCATCCCGCCGGGAATCAAAGGAGGCCTGAAACCAGGCATCCACAGAGACGCAGTCCTGGAGAGCCACAGACACCCCAACGCCGGGGAAACAAGCCAGTGTTAACAACCACGTGTGGCCCAACACGGCTCGCGGCTGGGATTATCATGGTGAAACCGAGAAAACCCCGCCGGAAGGCAACCCACCCTGAACAGACACCATCTGAACAACAAGAGACACGAGGAGAGCCATGCACGACAACCCCAAGGTCACTCCATAATCCGTGGAATTAGCCAATACACAACTAAACCAGGAAACAATTATAGTCCGAGGAATTAGCCAATACACAACTAAAACCCGGATACACATGACACAGTAGGGCATATTTATCAATAATAAACAATAACACTAGTACATGTGGCACTAGTACAGCTTTACGCTGGCAAAGCTACGAGCGGCTGGCTAGGCCTAGGTAGACGGCATAATAAAAGTTGAAATATACACAAACACTGGAATATCACAACAGGAACCACCGCCAACACACCACCGTAGCATAAACTTCCGACCAAGGGAAGACTGACTCGGGACCCAGAAAAAACTTCACCAAGTGAAGAAAAATACGCTGGGAACGTCAGAAACAAAGCTTACCTCATCAGAAAGATAAAAGGCAGCATTAACTAACGCGTAGTGAAAGCCGCCTGCATCACAAACTAACTCAGCTGTGAAAAAGTTCACATGTCCACAACGGGACCACGAGGGTACATCCGAAATAGATGCCCCATACACTCGACCCAAAATACACTGCACTGCGGGCAACCAGCCCAGGACACTCCTGCTACGCCTATCCTAACCTTACTCGATACATCCTAGAGTAAACAAATGAGAAAAAACTCACTAGGGACGCCACGAATGCGGAACTAGCGGAGCGTGGGGAGGCACGTCCGGGCAGGCTGAACGCAGAGCAGAGAAGGAAGAATGACGCCTGAATCAGCGTCTGGTCAGAAATCCACACAAGTACATCCACGATATGATGGAAAGCTTATTGGATAGTTATTCTTATTTTCTTTTTGTTTTTATTTTTTACGAAGTTTTTTCGTAGTGAGAACCCAATTCATAATGACTGAAGCCATGAGTGAGGTCGCGTGCGCTCATGATGAAGGCTCCTCAGTTTTTAAATGCTCTGCGCGGTAGATTCAAAACTACGGCGGATTAGTGTTTGAAGAGGATGCCTTATGTAATAGGCATGTTCGTCAATGATGGAGGGGCCACTAATAAATAAGTTGTTGTTGTTGTACCCCAAGCTGCCTGGCCGAACAGCCCCAAGGCCCCGAGCAAGGCCAACGCCATAACCGAGCGCCCCCACAGAACCCTCCCTGCCAACCACAATAAAAGCCTGGGTGACCGAAGCCACTCCATGGCGGGGAGCTGGGGAGGGTGAGGAAACGCCCGGGAAACCAAAGCCCCACCCAGGGCCCTGTGCCCCTCAGCAATTATGAAGAGAAAGTGGAGGGGCAAAGGAAAAATGTGACGCTTTGGCTCCCAATCTGCCAACTTTTAGGTTGGCAGTAGAGAGGTCGATCCACGGAAAAGACGCCGTCACTTGAGATCTAGAAGATATTGAAGTAAAAGGAACAGTCAGAGTAAGCTATGGGTATGGCAGAGATCGCTCAGCTCTCACTCTGATAGACCAGCCCATCACCACATGACTAGAACCCAATCCTCTCAGCATCAGCTAGGAAAGGCCCTAGAAAGCCGCCTTTGGCGGGGGGAACACACACAAGTAATAATAAGTGCCTTCATAACAATATGAATAAGTGACAGTGACACTATATATATTATTAGCTTTCCTAACAATACATAAAAGGGGAAATGACACTACCAATTATCAAAGTCCAGTGAAAGTGACACTAATAATCATAATACTAATAATAATAATAAAACGAAGTAATAAGTGACAGAGACACAAATAAGTTCATATAAATAACTTTATTGAGTGAAAATAACATAATAACTATAATAAATGACAGAATAACCAATAAAACACTATCAAATCGCATCCTGGCATAATTGCGGGTGGAGCGACGAGTGCAACTGGGCGTCGTAGCCGGGGCCGCGGTTGAGTGTTCGGACGCGCCGAGGTAAATACGCGGCAAAAGTTACCTCCACTTCCATCACCATCACTCCGGAACCAGTTGAGCTAGAGAGCTCTACTCAATGCCATTCTACGCAGGAAGGTAAGGCGCTCATTTCTATATATGTTTGATTAATGTAGGTCATATATTAAGCGAGATTAGCCTTAGTTTACTTTTGTTGATATTCGACCAGATCGCCTGGATACGAGCTCCGTCATTAGGAGAGCCTGCCCGGGCCAGGAGGGTTAACATGTAAACATATGGGTTCGGTAACGCGGATTTTGCTAACACGGGCGGTAACCAGAACACATTGGCCGCGTTATTGGAGGACCAACTGTACACTGAATATCCGAATCCGACAGGTTATCGCTAAAGTTAGAGTAAATAATATTTATTTAATTTATTTTCATCCTGTCCAAATTCACCTCATTTTCACAGAAATTTAAAAAATCAATCATTTAATACCCAATTATGGGAATAATATACCGTAAAACCGGGTCGCTTCGGACTTGGGTCGTAACCTCGGACATCGGGGGGAGGGTGCTCAATTAGAAGCCTATCCCAAAGTGGGACGTTATCACATTGAAGTGACTTATGAGCCACAATAGTAGTATAAGCTGCCATTTGTTGCCTAACTTCTTGTAAGGCGACCGCTGCGGTCTTATCATTGTCTTGTAATACTTTTACACTGAGTTGGGAGCAAAAGGAACAGTTGCGCATCACCCACAGACCCCTTGAACGGTCTAGACATTTAACACACTTGACACAAAGAGTGTGCGCAAAAAGAGGGATCCCAGCACAGGTTGGAGTAATGCATAAAGCAAAAACTGGGGCAAAGGTAGCCATGACAGAGACTGGCGGGAAAACTACTGCAGGTTCTGTATTGGTCCGCCGGAGCCCAGCCCTGGAAAAAAGAAAATTTCCAGGAATTAATGCTCCTAAGGTTAACCCAACATATTCGCACACAAGTGTTAATAACCCGCCGGGTAACGAGACGTAATGTCACAACGATCACAGCTCGTTACGCGGCGGGGTTCTATACAGATTTCCGAATATCTAGACATGTCTTAAGAAAGTTAAGAATACCCTCTGACATAATATAAAAGACCAGTATGGCGTTTATAAACATAGTCTTTCTGGTGGTGACTGTTTCAAGATTCAATTTTGGAAAACAACTCCCCACAAAGACGCCGGCCCCTGAATTATCTTGCAGATTAACACTGGGCAGGCCGATACGAGATCTGACTTCTAACGAATTGTCATATAGATCGCCGTATGTTGAAGGCGGCGATACACTAACGTATCTCAATTATTTGGTTAACTAAATTGAATTGTAAATTCCTTATTTCCTCCTCCCAGGAGCACCCGCCGGGTGTGAAAAACTTATGAAAAAGATGTTAACCCTAATTGAGCCTTCGATCGCCGTATTGTGTGAAGGCGGCGATACATATAGCATCACTAAATGGACCGGTTAACTAAACTGAATTACCAATTCGTTCATCCCACCCTACCAAGGTGCACCCGCCGGGTGAGATCTGATGTTTAAACGTTAACCCCATAAGTTCCTATCCCCACTTCTTTGTAAAAGATCGCCGGGGAGGAAAGCCCACAACAACAGCTTAGGTTTTTTCCTTTGGTTTGTAAAACCGGGTAGAAAAACTTCATAACATATGTCCGCATGAACAATGTTAGATGGGTACAGCCATTCCGCCGGGAATCATAGGGAGCCTGAAACAGGCACCACCACAGAGACGCAGTCCTGGAGAGCCACAGACACCTACTCGCCGGGGACACAAGCCTGTTTTTGAAACCACGCGTGGCCAAAACTCGGCTCTCGGCCGGGGTTTTCATGGTGTAACCGAGAAAAAACCCGCCGGAAAGTAACCCACCCCGTCCAGAAACCATCTGAACGCACATAGGACCCGAGAGATAGCCAAAACACAACTAACCTAGGGCCCACAAACATAATCCGTGGAATTAGCCAATACACAACTAATCCAGGAAACATAAATAGTCCGTGGAATTAGCCAATACACAACTAAACCAGGATACACATGACACAGTAGTACATATTTATAAATAAATCAATAACACTTGTACATGTGGCAAAGCTACGAGCGGCTGGCTAGGCCTAGGCAGACGGCACAAAAACGTTGAAATATAAACAAAAGCACTGGAAATATCACAACAGGAAACACCGCCAACACACCACTGTAGCAATTATTTCCGGCAAAGGGAAGACTGACTCGGGACCCAGAAAAAACTTCACTAAGTGAAGAAAAATACGCTGGGAACGTCAGCAAAACAAACGCTACCTCATCAGAAAGATAGAAGGCAGCAAAAAGCGCGTAATGAAAGCCGCCTGCATCACAAGCTAACTAACTGTGAAAAAGTTCACACGTCCAAAACAGGACCACGAGGGTACATCCGAAATAGATGCCCCAAACACACGACCCAAAATACACTGCACTGCGGGCAACCAGCCCAGGACACTCCTGCTACGCATATCCTAACCTTACTCGATACATCCCGGAGTAAACAAATGAGAAAAAACTTAGTAGGGACGCAGCAAATGCGGAACCAGCGGAGCGTGGGGAGACACGTCCGGGTGGGGTGAGCGCAGAGCAGAGAAGGAAGAATGACGCCTGAATCAGCGTCTGGTCAAAGATCCACACAAGTACATCCACGATATTATGGAAAGCTTATTGGATAGTTATTCTTATTTTCTTTTTATTTTTATTTTTTACGAAGTTTTTTCGTAGTGAGAACCCAATTCATAATGACTGAAGCCATGAGTGAGGTCGCGTGCGTTCATGATGAAGGCTCCTCAGATTTTAAATGCTCTGCGCGGTAGATTCAAACTACGGCGGATTAGTGTTTGAAGAGGATGCCTTATGTAATAGGCATGTTCGTCAATGATGGAGGGGCCACTAATAAATACAAGATTTTATAAAGAATGGAAATTTTTATTCCTCATCAAAAGTACAGTAAAAGATCTAATTCACCTAAATGGTTTGACCATAATTGTGCTAGAGTAACTGAACAAAAAGCAATAGCCTACAATGCATACACAAGATCAAAAACACATGAAGCCTTTTATTACTTTAGAAACATCAGAAATCATGCCAAAATTGTATTAAATCTAACTAAATCAAACTTTCTCCACAAGCAGGCAAATAAACTTCTAAATAATCCAAATGATAACAAAATATTTTGGGTCTACTCTTAACTCATTCAAATCCAACTTCACTACTGTTTCATCCATTCCACCATTAAAATCTCCGACTGGCAATCTTGTAAGTGACCCACGAGGTAAAGCTAACCTTCTTGCGGATATTTTCTCCACCAACTCAACCTTAGATGAAATAAATCAAGATGTCCCTGTACTTAATTTTAATTCGCCTGAAATTCCCTCACTTAAGATCCACACCAGACATGTCAAAACTATTTTGCAGAATCTCTCAGTAGATAAAGCTCCTGGTCCAGATGAAATTCCTCCAATAGTACTTAAGAATTGCTCCTTGGTGCTCGCTCCTGTATTGGCAAAATTATTCCGTCTGTGTACTCATACCTCATGCTTCCCAGTATCCGGGAAAGAAGCAAACATCCATCCAGTTCCTAAAAAAGGTGCCTCTTCAGATCCATCAAACTACAGACCAATAGCTATAACTTTCACTCTTGGTAAAGTCTTTGAAATTATATTAAATAATCATATAATTAAGCATCTTGATAATAATAAATTAATCAGTGATAGGCAATATGGTTTTAGACGATGTCGATCAACTGCAGACATTCTTTGCCTTCTTACACATCAAATCAACCAAGCTACAGACCAACATGGTGAAACACATACAATAGCACTGGATATATCAAAGGCATTTGATAGAGTCTGGCATCAATCCTTATTGTCGAAGATGTCACACTACGGCCTTGCATCATTAGTTCCACAAATTTCTTCTTATCTTCATAACAGAAAAATATGTGTAATGGTAGATGGCCTTTATTCTCAATTTCACTCAATAAATGCTGGTATTCCCCAGGGATTAGTTTTGGCCCCAACTCTGTTCCTCATTCATACAAAGGAGGAGACAGAGAAAATCCGCTTAACTACAGACCGGTGTCCCTCACCAGCATTGTTTGTAAAATTTGTGAGAAAATTATAAGGAAAAAGTGGACACACTTCATTGAGGGACAGGGGGTGCTTAGCGAGAAACAGTTTGGATTCAGGGAAGGGAGATCTTGTGTATCTAATTTATTAAACTTTTATAGCAGAGTTGTAGATGTTACACAGGAGAGAGAGGGATGGGTTGACTGTGTTTACCTGGACCTGAAAAAGGCCTTTGACAGGGTGCCTCACAAAAGGTTATTGTGGAAATTGCAGGTTGTTGGAGGTGTACATGGTAGGATGTTAAAATGGATGGAAAACTTTTTAATAGGAAGAGAAATGAGGACCACGATACGAGATGAATATTCACAGTGGAGGAGTGTGACGAGCGGAGTACCACAGGGATCAGTGTTGGGTCCGATAATGTTCCTACTTTATGTAAATGACATGCCAGAAAACTTGAATAGTCATATGAATATGTTTGCGGATGACGCTAAGATCATGAAGCATGTCACCTGTATAGAAAGTTGTCAGGATCTTCAAAAGGACCTAGATGAGTTGCACAGATGGAGCCAAACCTGGAAAATGAGTTTCAATGCAGAAAAGTGTCATGTTTTGGAAGTGGGAAGAAGTGAGATAAGGCCAAGCTGGGAGTACAAATTAGGAATTGAAATAATCGGCAAAACACGGCATGAGAAGGACCTTGGAGTGATAATACAAGATGATCTATCCCCGGAGAAGCATATTAACATGATCATTGGAGGAGCATATGGAATAATAACCAATATGAGAGTGGCATTTAACTATTTGGATGAAGAAATGTTAAGAAAACTGATAATGACTATGATAAGACCAAGATTAGAATATGCAGCAGTGATATGGTCACCACATTTGAAAAAACATATAAATAAATTAGAGAAAGTCCAAAGGATAGCAACGAAGATGATCCCAAGATTGAAGGAGTTGATATATGAGGAAAGACTTAAGACACTACAACTGCCTACCTTGAAAGAGAGAAGGGAACGAGGCGACTTAATAACGATGTTCAAGGGAGTAAAAAGTTTAGAACGAGTAGATAGGGAAGATCTATTCGTGAGGGATAATGGAAGGACAAGAGGGCACGAGTTTAAGCTGAGGAAGGGCAGATGTCGTAAGGACACAAAGAAATTCAGCTTCCCATATAGTAGTATAGAGACTTGGAACAACTTGGAGGAGGAGGTGGTGAGAGCGAGGAACATTAACATGTTCAAATCTAGGTTGGATAAAAGTAAATATGGAAATAGGGCAACATAAGTTATGATATGTTAGTCCAAAAATACTGGGAACTGGGAATATCCATTACGATACTTGTCTAAGTAAAATGGATTGATTATAAAGTAACTAAGACAGGACAACACGAGCGCTGCTCAATTCCTGTAAACTACAAATAGGTAAATACAAATAGGTAAATATCAATGATCTCATATCTACCACTCATAATCCAATACATTCCTACGCAGATGACTCAACACTCCACAGTTCCTTCACATTTACCAATTCTTTCACCCAACCCGATCTTATAAATTCAAAAATAAACACTGCAATTTCTCTGAACCAGGACCTTTCTAGAATTAATGAATGGGGACAAAAGAATCTAGTTTCCTCTAATGCACAGAAAACCAAGTACAGTACATTCAATTTTCTAAACGACAGAATCTCACTGACTCCCATATATTTTTTAATGATGTAAATATTCCCACTTCCCCTAGTATTTACATTCTCGGTGTAACATTAACTACTAACCTGAGCTGGACACATTATGTTAGAAGCATTGCTAAGAATGCCTCTATAAAAATGGGACTCCTGTACAGAGTTCGAGAATTCTTCACTGACGAGCAGTTGGCCGTAATATATAAAAGTCATGTGCGTTCTCAGATGGATAACTGTTCATCTCTGTGGAGTGGAAGTGGAGTCGTTGCATTGAGGCAGTTGGACAATATTCAAAATAAAGCTATTAGATTAATCAATAACCCTGCAATCACACAGGACCTTCCTACATTATCCATACAAAAAAACGTTGCATCCCTTGCATTATTCTACAGATATTTTCACAACAATTGTTCTGAGGAACTTGCTTCAATTGTGCCGCCTCTCCACATCTTTCCCCGTAGAACTAGGGCAGCTGAGAGTGCCCATGAATTTACACTTTCTCCACAATGCAGAACTTCTGCTTATCAAAATTCATTTATCCCCAGAACTACTACTCTTTGGAATTACAGTAACTTCCCTCGAGTTGCTTTCCACAAACTTACAATTACAACAGTTTAAATCCAGTTGTTACAAACATTTTATGAATGGAGGATGCCTTTAGGCACATGGACCTTTTTTGTTTTATCTGTGTTTTTCCTTCCTCCGTTCATTGTCTCTTAACCCTTCCTACCCGGGCTCCCTTAGGTAAGGACAGCTCTGCAGAAGGGCCGCTACCCGGCCGTCCTTACCTAAGACAGCAGCTTAATAGCCTAATTAAGCTTGGTCTGAACGCCGTGCGTACGACGTATGTCAACAAACCCAAGCGTTCGTCACCGCACCTCCGAAAACAAGAAGGAGAAGACTTCAATGTTATTGTTCTGACGTCACGACGAAATTATTGTTCAAGACATCGGACAGGAATAAGCAGCAATAATAAAATATTCATATAAAATAGTAGGAGCCGAAAAATGAATGAAATAAAACCACGAACGTACATCCGAAGTTCCCCTCCGCTTGTCCGAAGCTATCCCAGCTTTCTTGGCAATCATTTTCTATAAGAAATCACTGTATGTCCGAAGTTATCCATACATGTCCGAAGTCAGCCACTTTTCAAGATGACTTCGGACACCATTTAGGATAAGGATAGCTCTCTTATTATGGGGTATAATTTTAGGAGGCTTCCTGGATTACCGCGCACTATCACCACACATCACTTGACCTAGTTATATCTCTATAATGTGTTTACAGTCAGGAGATATCGTTAAAAAACCTCGAAAAATGTCCGAAGCTACACAGATTTACGGTACTAGATAATGCCAATTAGGGAATAGAATATGCCCCACGTGCCTTCTGCGTGTCGTAAGAGGCGACTAAAGAGGTTGGGTCGGTGGGCTTGCGACCCCCACCCGGAAAAAAATATCTAAGCAAAGAAAAACGAACGAACAGCCTCGGATGCGGACGGAACCAACGTTGACGAACCACGACCGACTAAGGACATGCCTTCGGACATTCTGAGAATGGCTACGTGGAATGTTAGTGGCATGAATGATGGCACAAAAGAGAGAGAGGTTCTGGAAGTGTTAGTGAATGCCAGGCTGGATGTATGTGGAATGACAGAGACCAAATGGAAAGGTTCAGATGTGAGAGAGTGGGAGTGTGGAATGGGTGTGTGTGCTGGAGTGAGTGAAGGAACAGCGAGAGAAGGTGCATGTTTGTTTGTAAGTAGCAAATGGAAGGAATGTGTAAGAGAGTATGGGTCTGTGGGTTCAAGGATTGTGTGGGTGAGAATGAAAGTAGGAATACAAACGTGGGTGATTGTATGCGTGTATGCCCCGACAGAGGATATACTTGAAAGAAAGAAAGAGGAGTTCTGGATGAATGTGGAGGCGTGCCTGGAGAAGTTTGACAAGAACGAAAGAATATTTCTGATTGGGGATATGAATGGTAAGGTGGGTGATAGGAAAGTTGAGGGAGTGGTGGGAGGGTGGGGGGTACCATCAGAGGTGAATGGGAATGGTAGTGCACTTGTGGACGTATGTGTGGGGAGGAGGCTGTGGATAGCCAACACCTTCTTCCGACACAGAATGATCCACAGGTACACGTGGAAACGGATGTTGACGATGAAGGATAAGACAGTGGTGGAACGAAAGTCATTGATTGATTATGTATGTGTGGATGAACGAATGAAGAAATCTGTGATGGATGCTAGGGTGTATAGGGGTATTGGAGGGGGTCTGTCTGATCATTATGTAGTGGTAGCTAAGGTTAGGATACAAAAGAAGTGGGTGAGGAGAGCGGGAGGGAGGCGAGAGGAGGGTGGAATGGTGAGGAGGGTGGAGAGGTTGCAGGAGGAGGAAGTCAGGGAGGAGTACAGGAGAGCAGTGGAAAGACGACTAGGTGGGTTCGACCTGGAAGTTATGGAGGAAGTGGAGGAGATGAGCAAGGTGTTTAAGGATGAGATCTGTGCAGCATGTGAGGAGGTGTGTGGAGTGAGGAGAAGAGGGAGGTGAGTGAAAGGTACAGCATGGTGGACAGAAGAGGTAAGAATAGCTGTGGAAGAAAAGAAGAAAGCATATAGAGAGTGGTTGGGTAGTAGAGGGAATGAAGATTCCGAGAGACAGAAACGAGCGAGGTACGTGGAGAGTAAGAGGGTGGTGAAGAGAGTAGTGAAGGAAAGTAAGAGAAGAGTAGATGAGGAATTTGGAAGGAATCTGAGTGTAAAATGGAGGGAGAGTAAGAAACTGTTCTGGAAAGAAGTCAAGAAAGTTAGGGAAGGTAGCAAGGGAAACAGTAAGGGTGTGAAAGATAAGAATGGGAGAATGCTAGCCGAGAAGCAAGAGAGAGTCGAAAGATGGAGGGAGTACTTCAGTGAGTTGCTAAATGAAAGGAATGAAGAGCCAGCAAACATAGCTGGATATGGTATGGGAGGGAGAAGAAGAGAAGTAGTGGAGGAGGAGGTGGGGATCAGGAGGTCAGAAGTGTGGGAAGCCATGAAAAGAGTGAAGTTGGGGAAAGCACCAGGAACAGATGGAGTGTGTGGGGAAATGTTGAGGTATGGTGGTGAGATAGTGATAGAATGGGTATGGAAAATGTGCAAACTAGCATGGGAGAAGGGGAGTGCACCCGATGACTGGAAGACTGGCATAATAGTCCCCCTATATAAGGGCAAAGGGGAAAGAGGAGTGTGTGGTAACCACCGAGGAATATGTCTTCTAAGCGTAGTAGGGAAGGTATACAGTAGGGTAGTGATTGAGAGAGTGAGAGTGAGAACGGAGAAATGGATAGGCGACGAGCAGGGAGGTTTTAGGAAGGGAAGAGGATGTGTAGATCAGATTTTTACCCTGAATTGTGTTGTGGAGAAGTATCTGGAGAAGAAACAAAAGGTGTATGTTGCCTTTATGGACTTGGAGAAGGCCTATGACAGAGTGGATAGAGAAGGTTTGTGGAAAGTACTTAGAATATACGGAGTAGAGGGCAAGTTGCTGAAAGCAGTGAAGAGCATGTATGAGGGTGCAAAGGCGGCAGTACGTGTGGAGAGTGAGCAGAGCGAGTTCTTTGACCTGAATGTTGGTTTGAAACAGGGGTGTGTGATGTCCCTGTGGTTGTTTACTGTATATATGGATGGAGTTATGAAAGAAATACTATCAAGAGCAGTGGATGTTGGTGTATCGCTGAAAAGGGAGGGAATTGAGTGGAAGCTACCTATACTGCTGTTTGCGGATGATACAGTTCTGATGAGTGATAATGAATGGGAGTTGCAGGGTCTGGTAAATGAGTTTGGAACAGTGTGCGAAAAACGGAATTTGAAGGTAAATACGGGGAAGAGCAAGGTTATGGTCTTCGAAAGGGGTGAAGTCACAGAGTGTGAGGTGAAGCTGAACGGTCAGGCTATGGAGATCGTCAACTCTTTTAAGTATCTGGGCAGTGTGTTGAGTAAAGATGGGACTATGGATGAAGCGGTGCGGGAGAGGGTACAACAGGGGAAGAGGGTTGTAGGAACGCTAAAAGCAGTAACAAGAAATAGGGTGGTCAGTATGTAAGTGAAGAAGTCCTTGCATGACAGTGTGGTAATCCCGACACTGACTTACGGAAGCGAAGCATGGACGTTGGTTGAGAGACTCAGACCAAGAGTGAGAGCAGTGGAAATGAATTACTTAAGGAGTGCGTGCGGAGTTACATGGAGGGATAGACAGACTAATGAGGAAGTAAGAAGGAGGTGTGGTGTGGAGGTAGATGTGCTGGAAAGTGTGAAAAGGAACAACTTGAGATGGTTCGGCCATATGGAACGTATGGAAAGCGAGAGAATGACTAAGAGGGTGTACGAGAGCGAGGTGGAGGGACAGAGGGGGAGAGGTAGACCGAATATGAGGTGGAAGGATGGAGTGAGGAACTACATGAACGAAGGCGGTGCTGGTTGGGGGGAGGGGCGTCGACTGACTGGGGACAGAGGTGCATGGGGGCGGTTCGTTCGTGGCCACCCCTTCGGGGATCACGGCGTCAGGCAATAGATAGATAGATAGAAAATGCCAATTAATTATTTTGTACTTTCACACTACAGTAATTACAAAAGTACATTCTTGGAACCGTAGACTTTCCTGCATCTACTCATCAACATGTCTGCCAAAGAAAGTTTGCAGATGTTACGATTTAAAAAAAATATATATTTTCGTTTTTTAATTTGTAATCGGTACATATCACATTATACATTAAAACTATTTAAACAAGAAAGTTAGATAAAAGCATTTTGAACAATCGAGTGGAAACAGATTTCTAATATGTTTATTCGTTATTTATTTATTACATTTAATTAACTTTTAATTGACGTAAAGTCCGAATTCGCCCCACGTCCGAATTCGCCCCAGTTGACGGTACCTTCTCTATCCACTCTGTCATAGGCCTTCTCCAAGTCCATAAAGGCAACATACAGCTTTTGTTGCTTCTCCAGACATTTCTCCACAACACAATTCAGGGTGAAAATTTGATCTACACATCCTCTTCCCTTCCTAAACCTGCCCTGCTCGTCACCTATCCATTTCTCCGTTCTCGCTCTCACTCTCTCAATCACTACCCTACTGTACGTCTTCCCTACTATGCTTAGAAGACATATTTCTCGGTGGTTACCACACACTCCTCTTTCCCCTTTACCCGTATATAAGGGGACTATTTTGCCTGTCTTCCAGTCATCAGGTACACTCCCTTTCTCCCATGCTAGCTTTCACATTTTCCATACCGGTACCCATTTGATCACTATCTCACCACCATACCTCAGCATTTCCCCACACACTCCATCTATTCCTGGTGCTTTCCCCAACTTCACTCTTTTCATGGCTTCACACACTTCTGATCTCCTGATCCCCACCTCCTCCTCCACTACTTCTCTTCTTCTCCCTCTAATAGCCCATCCAACTATGTTTGCTGGCGCTTCATTCCTTTCATTCAGTAATTCGTTGAAATACTGTACTCCCTCCATCTTTCGACTCTCTCTTGCTTCTCGGCTAGCACTTGCCCATTCTTATCTTTCACACCCTTACTGTTTCCCTTGCTACTTTCCTTAACTTTCTTGACTTCTTTCCAGAACAGTTTCTTACACTCCCTCCATTTTACACTCAGATTCCTTCCAAATTCCTCATCTACTCTTCTCTTACTTTCCTTTACTACTCTCTTCACCACTCTTTTTCTCAAAGTACCTCGCTCTTTTCTGTCTCCAAATCTTCATTCCCTCTACTACCCAACCACTCTACTTTCCATGTGTACCTGTGTATCATTCTGTGTCGGAAGACGGTGTTGGCTCTCCACAGCCTCCTCCCCACACTTACGTCCACAAGTGCACTACCATTCCCATTCACCTCTGATGGTACATCCCACCCTCCCACCACTCCATCAACTTTCTTATCACCCACTTTCCCATTCATATCCCCAATCAGAAATATTCTTTCGCTCTTGCCAAACTTATCCAGGCATGCCTCCACATTCATCCAGAACTCCTCTTTCTCTCTTACAGTTTTATCCTCTGTCGGAGCATACACACACACACAACCACCCACGTTTGTATTCCTACTTTCATTCTCACCCACACAATCCTTGAACCCACAGACCCATAGTCTCTTACACGCTCCTTCCATTTGTTACTTACAAACAAACACGCATCTTCTCTCGCTGCTCCCTCACTCACTCCAGCACACACACTCATTCCACACACTCCCGCTCTCTCACATCTGTACCCCTCCATTTGGTCTCAGTCATTCCACATACATCCAGCCTGGCATTCACTAACACTTCCAGGACCTCTCTCAACTTTTGTGTCTTCATTCAAGCCTCTTACATTCCAAGTCGCTATTCTAAGACTGTCCATGGTAGGTCGGGGTTCGTCAACAGTAGGTCCATCCACATCCGAGGCTGTTCGTTCGTTCATCGTTGCATAAGTATTTTTCACAGTCGGGGGTCGCAAGCCCACCGACCCAACCTCTTTAGTCGCCTTTTACGACACGCAGGAGGCATGTGGGGCATATTCTATTCCCTTACCCCCAGGGTAGGCCTAAGCTTAAACTATGCAAAAAAAATCCTGTCAGGAAGAGATACAGGAAAAGTAGTCAGACAATTTTAGATTATTTAAATTAAGTACAGTAGTTAAGAAGGAAAAAACAAAGTACCTGTACCGGTATTAAGTATTCCATACCCAGTACTACTTCACTGCACACACACACACACACACACACACACACACACACACACACACACACACACACACACACAAGTCTCCAAGTCTCAGAGAACTGCCATATGAAGGGAGGCTAGACAAATTAAATCTACCGAGTCTAAAAGAGAGGAGAGAGAGGGGAGATGTGATAATGATGTACAAATGCGCCCGAGGGCTGGAGAGGCTGGATAGGGAGGATATATTAATAACTAGAGGCCACAGCTACAAAGTAAAAAGACCTACCTGCAAGAACGATATCAGGAAGTTTAGCTTCCCCTATAGATGTATTGACAAATGGAATAGGCTGGAGGAGGAGGTGGTAGGGGCAAGGAACATCCATATTTTCAAGAAAAAATTGGATGAAAGTAGACTGAGAGACGGGACAACACGAGCTTAGCTCAACTCCTGTAAACTACAATTAGGTAAATACAATTAGGTAAATACACACAAACACACACACACACACACACACACACACACACACACACACACACTCACCACCACACAAAAGAAGTGGTGGTACAGGAAGAAGGATTGGAGGGAGAGGTGCAACAGGAAGGGGAAATAGTAGGATAAAGACAGGGAATATCAATCATAATGGTAAAAGCAACAGGTGCAAGATGGTCTATAGCAATGTGGATGGGCTGCTATCAAAGAAATTAGAAATAAATGATTACATCAGACAGGAAGAGCCCTTAATATTGTGTCTATGTGAAACTAAACTAAATAAAGGGATAAGTTTGGAGGGAATGGGATGGAACAACTATAATATCTGGAGAAGGGATAGAGAAGACAAGATGGGGGGAGGGGTGCTAATTCTTACACATAATAAATTGAAAACAAGAATGATTGATCTGAATAATAGTAAAGCGGAAATATTAGCAGTAGAATTGACAGATGATGACAATCAAAAGGCGGATATTGTAGTGGCCTACATACCGCCCTACACAGGGGCTTGGGAAGAGGAGGAATACAAATTTATCAAAGATGAGATGATTATTTGTATTGAAAAATTAACTCGTAGAAACAATGAATTAATTATAGTAGGGGACTTCAACTGTAAAGAGGTGGATTGGGAGCAGAGAGAAGCTGGTAGCAACGTGAACTCGTGGGGGTATAGGCTACTGGATATGGTAACAGAAAATGTATTAGTGCAAAATATAAAGGAAAATACAAGAAGAAGGGGAAATGATGAAGCATCCAGATTGGACCTAATGTTTACTAGAGACCCAGATGTAATTTCTGATATAAAATACTTACCACCTTTAGGCAAGAGCGATCACGTTGTAATGGATATAGAAATCTTATTGGGTTATTCCAATATGGAGGAGAGGGAGGAGCACAAGGAAACTAGGTTTGACTATGCAAAAGGAGACTACCAATCACTGAGACAATACTTTAGAGATGTTGACTGGAGTGAAATACATCAGAGAAATAGTGTAGACGAGAAGTATGGAGTATTTAAAACAATATATGAAGAAGGAGTTAATAAATATGTCCCTAAACAAGGTAATAGGTCAGCGAAGGAAAAGGATTGGTTTAATGAAAAATGTAGGAAAGCCAAGGAAAAGAGAGACCAAGCGTGGAAGGCAGCTAGAAAAAGGTGTAATAGAGAAACTTGGAACAGATACAAGAGATTAAGAAATGTATATGCTTCAATCAGGAGACAAGAAGCCAGAGAATATGAGAAGAACATTGTGAAAAAATGTAAGAGTGATCCTAAGCTGTTCTATAGGTTTATAAATAGTAAAATGAAGGTAAGGGATAGAATAGTCAGGTTGAAGGTTGAAGGGACCACTTATAATGACGACCAGAATATGTGTGAAATTATGAACAATACACTACACTCAGTATATACTAAAGGTGATAACTTTGAAGAAGTACCGGTAGGTGAAATTGGTGATAAACTGGGAGAGATTAATTTTCTCCTAGAGGAGCTAGTAGAAATAATGAAAGGACTAGATGTGAAAAAAGCAGTGGGACCTGACAATGTAGCGGGATGGATTTTGAAAGAATGTGCTGACGAACTAGTGAAACCCTTATATGAGATAATGAAATACTCTCTGGAAGTGGGAAAATTACCAATGGACTGGAAGAGAGCCAACATTGTACCGATTTATAAAGGTGGGAACAGGGAACATCCATTGAATTATCGACCTGTGTCACTTAGTAGTATAGTGTGCAAAATCTGTGAGAAAATAATTAACCCTGGAACTGCGGGGAGACTCTTATGAGTGAGTGAGAACAAAAAATCAACTTTTGACATTAAAAAAAAAAAAAAAAACAAAAAAAAAAAAAAAAAAATTTTTGTTGGCCCCTGGGCCATGCAAAATCTCAGTCCTCTACCTCCCCTCCTTCCCCACTTTCCTCCTCTCCTTCAGTTATCACCTATTTTCCCTGTTATTCCCTTATTCTGAGGTATATTTTCGTGCTAGCATTAGCGAGTTGCAAGCAGGGTGTTGTCATCACTGATGGCAAGCGAGTGCAAGAGAGAGAGAGAGAGAGTATCGATCGACTGTGTCTCAGTGGCCTTGGGGGAAATTGGCGGGAAAGCAGTTTGCCTCACCCATACATTATACAACTCGCGGGCCTATCTCCGATTTTGACCATCCAAACGCTGTTTTCACTCGTTTTATTGTTGTTTCAGGTTAATACCTTTATAATCAACCCATAATAGGCGCATATGGATAAGTATTAATGCTATTAATGGCACAATGAATATTTTAGTGACGGAAACACCTCAAATACGTCAGCACAGGGGGACGTTTCCAATTACCCCCATGCGCACTTCAAGTTAAGAAAGATGGATGATTTACTTGGAAAAGAATAATCTACTATCGACATACGGGGTTGGATTCAGGGAGGGTACCTCATGTGTTACAAATCTACTCAGTTTTTATGACAGAGTGGTTGACATATTACAAGAGAGAGATGGATGGGTGGATTGCGTATATATTGACATGAAGAAAGCTTTTGACAGAGTATCGCATAGCAGGCTGAAGTGGAAATTAAAAGAGTATGGAGGGATTCAGGGTAGTTTGTTAAATTGGATGGAGGACTATCTTTCAGGGAGACAGATGAGGACTACTATCAGAGATAAATTTTCTACGTGGAAAGATGTCACAAGTGGAGTTCCGCAGGGAGCGGTGCTGGCTCCCATAATGTTTCTAATATACATTAACGACATGCCAAAGGATATAAATGCATATATGAATATGTTTGCAGATGATGCCAAGATCATGAAGCGTATAGAAGATGAAAACAGTGGTAGGGAATTACAGAGGGATTTGGATAGGATAGATCAATGGAGCAAGAAGTGGAAAATGGAATTTAACACAAATAAATGTCATGTAGTGGAAATGGGAGTAAGTAAAAGAAGGCCTCATATGGAATATAAGTTAGGAGAAAACACTATTAACCCATCAGAGAAAGAAAAGGATTTAGGGATAACTGTTAGGAGTGATCTTTCACCTGAGAATCATATTAATAAGATAGTGGGAGAAACATATGGACTGCTAAACAGAATAAAAATAGCCTTTAACTATATAAACTATAACTTTAACTATATATAGCCTTTAACTTATATAGAGAGTGGTTGGGTAGTAGAGGGAATGAAGATTCCGAGAGACAGAAACGAGCGAGGTACGTGGAGAGTAAGAGGGTGGTGAAGAGAGTAGTGAAGGAAAGTAAGAGAAGAGTAGATGAGGAATTTGGAAGGAATCTGAGTGTAAAATGGAGGGAGAGTAAGAAACTGTTCTGGAAAGAAGTCAAGAAAGTTAGGGAAGGTAGCAAGGGAAACAGTAAGGGTGTGAAAGATAAGAATGGGAGAATGCTAGCCGAGAAGCAAGAGAGTCGAAAGATGGAGGGAGTACTTCAGTGAGTTGCTAAATGAAAGGAATGAAGAGCCAGCAAACATAGCTGGATATGGTATGGGAGGGAGAAGAAGAGAAGTAGTGGAGGAGGAGGTGGGGATCAGGAGGTCAGAAGTGTGGGAAGCCATGAAAAGAGTGAAGTTGGGGAAAGCACCAGGAACAGATGGAGGTGTGGGGAAATGTTGAGGTATGGTGGTGAGATAGTGATAGAATGGGTATGGAAAATGTGCAAACTAGCATGGGAGAAGGGGAGTGCACCCGATGACTGGAAGACTGGCATAATAGTCCCCCTATATAAGGGCAAAGGGGAAAGAGGAGTGTGTGGTAACCACCGAGGAATATGTCTTCTAAGCGTAGTAGGGAAGGTATACAGTAGGGTAGTGATTGAGAGAGTGAGAGTGAGAACGGAGAAATGGATAGGCGACGAGCAGGGAGGTTTTAGGAAGGGAAGAGGATGTGTAGATCAGATTTTTACCCTGAATTGTGTTGTGGAGAAGTATCTGGAGAAGAAACAAAAGGTGTATGTTGCCTTTATGGACTTGGAGAAGGCCTATGACAGAGTGGATAGAGAAGGTTTGTGGAAAGTACTTAGAATATACGGAGTAGAGGGCAAGTTGCTGAAAGCAGTGAAGAGCATGTATGAGGGTGCAAAGGCGGCAGTACGTGTGGAGAGTGAGCAGAGCGAGTTCTTTGACCTGAATGTTGGTTTGAAACAGGGGTGTGTGATGTCCCTGTGGTTGTTTACTGTATATATGGATGGAGTTATGAAAGAAATACTATCAAGAGCAGTGGATGTTGGTGTATCGCTGAAAAGGGAGGGAATTGAGTGGAAGCTACCTATACTGCTGTTTGCGGATGATACAGTTCTGATGAGTGATAATGAATGGGAGTTGCAGGGTCTGGTAAATGAGTTTGGAACAGTGTGCGAAAAACGGAATTTGAAGGTAAATACGGGGAAGAGCAAGGTTATGGTCTTCGAAAGGGGTGAAGTCACAGAGTGTGAGGTGAAGCTGAACGGTCAGGCTATGGAGATCGTCAACTCTTTTAAGTATCTGGGCAGTGTGTTGAGTAAAGATGGGACTATGGATGAAGAGGTGCGGGAGAGGGTACAACAGGGGAAGAGGGTTGTAGGAACGCTAAAAGCAGTAACAAGAAATAGGGTGGTCAGTATGGAAGTGAAGAAGTCCTTGCATGACAGTGTGGTAATCCCGACACTGACTTACGGAAGCGAAGCATGGACGTTGGTTGAGAGACTCAGACCAAGAGTGAGAGCAGTGGAAATGAATTACTTAAGGAGTGCGTGCGGAGTTACATGGAGGGATAGACAGACTAATGAGGAAGTAAGAAGGAGGTGTGGTGTGGAGGTAGATGTGCTGGAAAGTGTGAAAAGGAACAACTTGAGATGGTTCGGCCATATGGAACGTATGGAAAGCGAGAGAATGACTAAGAGGGTGTACGAGAGCGAGGTGGAGGGACAGAGGGGGAGAGGTAGACCGAATATGAGGTGGAAGGATGGAGTGAGGAACTACATGAACGAAGGCGGTGCTGGTTGGGGGGAGGGGCGTCGACTGACTGGGGACAGAGGTACATGGGGGCGGTTCGTTCGTGGCCACCCCTTCGGGGATCACGGCGTCAGGCAATAGATAGATAGATAGAACTATATAAACGAGGAGATGCTGGAGAAAATAATAAAAACATTGGTGAGACCAAGACTGGAGTATGCGGCAGTGGTGTGGGCACCACATCTAAAAAAGCATATAAAGAAGCTGGAGAAGGTTCAGAGAGCTGCAACTAGGATGATACCAGAACTGAGAGAATTACCATATGAGGAGAGATTAAAGAAATTAGATTTACCATCTCTAATGGATAGGAGGGAGAGAGGCGATATGATTATGATGTACAAATGTGTGAGAGGACTCGAAAAGGTGGACAAGAAGGGTTATATTGTGAAAGATAATGGTAGAACTAGGGGGCATAGATATAAACTAATGAAAGGAAGATGTAAAGGAGATGTGAGAAAGTATAGTTTCCCTTACAGAAGTATAAGTAAGTGGAATCAGTTGGAAGAGGAAGTGGTGTGTGCCAAAAACATTCATATTTTAAGGCAAAGTTAGATAATTGTAACTCAGGAAGCGGGACAATACGAGCCTAAAAAGCTCAACTCCTGTATACTACAAATAGGTAAATACAAATAGGTAAATACACGTGAGGGAGAAGGCAGAGAGAGGGGAGGTGGAAATAGAAAGAGAAACAGTCCAAGTGGAGGCAAAGGGAGGGGAGGTGGAAACGGAGCGAGAAACAGTCCAGGTGGAGACAAGAGAAGAGTAGACAAGCTAGGAAATAAATTGGGAGGGGTACGTACAAAAAAGAAAGGAACGGGCAGGGACGAGAAAAATAGGGAAATACTGGTAACGCTAAGTTCATGTATTTACTTATTTGTACAGTAGTTTACAGGAATTGAGCAGCGCTCGTGTTGTCCTGTCTTAGTTACTTTATAATCAATCCATTTTACTTAGACAACTATCGTAATGGATATTCCCAGTTCCCAGTATTTTGAACTAACATATCATAACTTATGTTGCCCTATTTCCATATTTACTTTTATCCAACCTAGATTTGAACATGTTAATGTTCCTCGCTCTCACCATCTCCCCCTCCAAGTTGTTCCAAGTCTCTATACTCCTATATGGGAAGCTGAATTTCTTTGTGTCCTTACGACATCTGCCCTTCCTCAGCTTAAACTCGTGCCCTCTTGTCCTTCCATTATCCCTCACGAATAGATCTTCCCTATCTACTCGTTCCAAACTTTTTACTCCCTTGAACATCGTTATTAAGTCGCCTTGTTCCCTTCTCTCTTTCAAGATAGGCAGTTGTAGTGTCTTAAGTCTTTCCTCATATGTCAACTCCTTCAATCTTGTGTTCATCTTCGTTGCTATCCTTTGGACTTTCTCTAATTTGTTTATATATTTTTTCAAATGTGGTGACCATATCACTGCTGCATATTCTAATCTTGGTCTTATCATAGTCATTATCAGTTTTCTTAACATTTCTTCATCCAAATAGTTAAATGCCACTCTCATATTGGTTATTATTCCATATGCTCCTCCAATGACCATGTTAATATGCTTCTCCGGGGATAGATCATCTTGTATTATCACTCCAAGGTCCTTCTCATGCCGTGTTTTGCCGATTATTTCAATTCCTAATTTGTACTCCCAGCTTGGCCTTATCTCACTTGTTCCCACTTCCAAAAACATGACACTCTTCTGCATTGAAACTCATTTTCCAGGTTTGGCTCCATCTGTGCAACTCATCTAGGTCCTTTTGAAGATCCTGACAACTTTCTATACAGGTGACATTCTTCATGATCTTAGCGTCATCCGCAAACATATTCATATGACTATTCAAGTTTTCTGGCATGTCGTTTACATAAAGTAGGAACATTATCGGACCCAACACTGATCCCTGTGGTACTCCGCTCGTCACACTCCTCCACTGTGAATATTCGTCTCGTATCGTGGTCCTCATTTCTCTTTCTATTAAAAAGTTTTCCATCCATTTTAACATCCTACCATGTACACCTCCAACAACCTGCAATTTCCACAATAACCTTTTGTGAGGCACCCTGTCAAAGGCCTTTTTCAGGTCCAGGTAAACACAGTCAACCCATCCCTCTCTCTCCTGTGTACAAACATCTACAACTCTGCTATAAAAGCTTAATAAATTAGATACACAAGATCTCCCTTCCCTGAATCCAAACTGTTTCTCGCTAAGCACCCCCTGTCCCTCAATGAAGTGTGTCCACTTTTTTCTTATAATTTTCTCACAAATTTTGCAAACAATGCTGGTGAGGGACACCGGTCTGTAGTTAAGCGGATTTTCTCTGTCTCCTCATTTGTAAATTGGTTCTATGTTAGCTCTCTTCCATTCCACTGGCAGGTCTCCCTCATTCAGTGAAGATTTGATGATTTCATGTATACAAATATTGATGGGTTAATCTCCAAAAAGATTGAGTTTGACGAATATGTAAAGAGAGAGAGGCCCGGGGTAGTATGTTTGACTGAAACTAAGCTTAACCAGGAGGTAGACACGAATATAATTAGTTGTGCGGGATACAGTACATGGAGAAGAGACAGGTTAGGAAAGCCAATAAATAAAATTACTGCTAAAGAATTAAAACTTGGTGATAGCATTGCTGAAGTGGTAGCAGTTGAAATTGAAGATAATGATAGGTCAAAATTAGACATTGTATCAATGTATTTACCTCCTAAGACTAAATCTTGGAGCAACGATGAATATAATGAATTAATTTTGGAAACCTGCGAATGTTAGAAATTATTTGTAAAAGGAAAAATAGGCTTATTCTTGCAGGGGACTTTAATTGCGGGGAGGTGGATTGGGAATGTTTGTATGCGGGTTCAAATGAAAATACTTGGGGTAGCAAATTTCTTGAACTAACAATGGGGTATCTACCAACACAACACGTTACGGAAAATACAAGATTTAGAGGAGGTGATGAACCATCAAGACTTGATTTAATATTCACCAAAGACCCCCAAGAAATAAAGAAATTGAGAGGGTACAGAGAGCAGCTAAGAGGATGATCCCAGGTTTGGAAAATTTGGAGTACCAAGAGAGGCTCGAGAGATTGAATCTACCTACATTGGAACAGAGAAGGAAACGAGGACAGCAAATTCAGATATACAAATGTGTTAGAGGTATTGACAAAATCGACCAAGAAAACTTCATAGAGAGGGATGGAGGTGAGAGAACAAGAGGTCACAGCTACAAACTGAAAGTGCCTAATAGTAAATCTGATCTGAAAAGTAAAAGATTTCCTACCAACTCGATTATTGGTTGGAACAAATTGCCAGCCGAAGTAGTGTCTGCACCATCAGTGCATAGTTTCAAAGCACGGTATGACAAACATATCTTAGGAGGCGGGAATTAACGAGCATGCTCACTCCCGCAAATACAACTAGTGTAAGTACACAGTGACCACGGGTCCAAAACTACTTTTATTATTTTGCTCAATCGAAAAACACTTGATATACAGGTAGAACATTCTAGTCTTCACCATTCACAAGGTAAAGGTGATTTTTGCCTCCTGATATATTATCTAAGCTAGGTTAGACCATTTCTTGGTCTGGCTAGCTAATAATAAAGGTAGTTTTGGACCCGTGGTCACTGTGTGTGTCGCGGATCGTTCGTCAGACCAGTAAACAAAGCAATACACAAGAGATATGAATCGGTTTGGTCAAGATTACTCGGTTAATTTTTTTTTTTTTTTTTTTTTTTTTTTTTCTATGTGATTGAGGGAGGCAAAAGGCATTACTGCCTATAGCGAGTGCCTCCCCCATAGTTGAAAGAGTGACAGGGCCAAAATCAAGGGACATTCGAGCCAAAATGCCTGGACACACGGAGTTTGAAGCAATTTAAGTCATAGGAAGAGGGAAAGACTGATTCTGGGAGAGAGTTCCAGAGCTCAGCTGTTGAGTAGAAGAAAGTTTGAGAGTAACTTTTCACTCTTGGGTTGGAGAGTTGCACAGAGTAGGGGTGGGATTGAGTTGCAAGACGGGTACCACGTGCCCTACGTAAAGGAGGTGGTATGCACTGGGATAGCTCTGAGGAACACTGATTATTATAGTAGCGATAGAATAGCGAGAGAGATGCAACATTGCGGCGGAGAGAGAGAGATTGCAGAGAGTTGGTGAGTGGACGGGAGTTAATGATACGAAAGGCCTTCCTTTCAACTTTGTCTAGGAGAGCGGTGTGAGAGGAACCTCCGCACACATGTGAACAATACTCAATACAAGGGCGCACTATGCCCCTGTACAGAGCAAGAAGCTGTGCTGGGGAAAAGAACCCCCTAAGGCGGTTGAGCACACCCAGCTTCTGGGAGGCTGCCTTAGCAAGACTAGTAATATGGTCCTTCCAAATGAGAGCAGAAGAAAAAGAGACACCAAGAATATTGAGAGAAGATGAAGGGTTGATTTTTGTATTGTTGAAGAATAAGGGATAGTCCGCTGGGAGATCCTGACGGGTAGATAGATGGAGAAATTGGGTTTTGGAAGCATTAAAGTTAACAAGGTTTTCTCTGCCCCAATTGGAAATAGTATTTAGATCAGAATTTAAGAGTTCTATGGCTTCATTACGTTTGTCGTTGAGGGATTGCTGGCTGGGGCGTTCTGAAAAACTAATGGAGTAGTGTAAGGTTGAGTCGTCTGCGTATGAATGGATGGGAATTAAGGTACAGTTAAGGAGATCATTTATAAAAATTAGAAAGAGAATAGGAGATAGGACAGAGCCCTGAGGAACACCGGAGTTTATAGGGTGAGGAAGTGAACAATGGCCGTCCACAACCGCGGCTATGGAACGGCCGGAAAGGAAATTAGAGACAAAGGCACAGATGGAGGGATAGAAACCGAAGGAGGGTAGTTTAGAAATTAAAGATTTATGCCAGACTCTATCGAAGGCTTTCGATATGTCTAGTGCAATAGAAAAAGTCTCACCGAAGTCCCGAAAGGAGGATGACCAAGAGTTAGTAAGATATGAAAGAAGATCACCAGTAGAGCGACCCTTAAGGAAGCCATACTGGCGATCTGAGAGCAGATTATGAGAAGAGAAATGCTTAAGAAATTTGGAAGCAAGAATAGTTTATATTATAGGTTTGACTCCTGTAAGGAGATAAAGAAAACCTAATATTTAGTAGTGGCCCCTCCATCATTGACGAACATGCCTATTACATAAGGCATCCTCTTCAAACACTAATCCGCCGTAGTTTGAATCTACCGCGCAGAGCATCTAAAAACTGAGGAGCCTTCATCATGAGCGTACGCGACCTCACTCATGGCTTCAGTCATTATGAATTGGGTTCTCACTACGAAAAAACTTCGTAAAAAATAAAAACAAAAAGAAAATAAGAATAACTATCTAATAAGCTTTCCATCATATCGTGGATGTACTTGTGTGGATCTCTGACCAGACGCTGATTCAGGCGTCATTCTTCCTTCACTGACATATCAAGTAAACCGAAATCCTCAATACATCAACAAATGGGAAGGGGACGGTCGGGAGGGCCCCAGTCGTCAATGATTACGGGGCCACTACTAAATATTAGGTTTTCTTTATCTCCTTACAGGAGTCAAACCTATAATTTATTAGTGGCCCCTCCATCATTGACGAACATGCCTGATTTCTAAGACTGGAGGGGGACATTCGTAATCATATCATAACTCTAGAAAAGCAGATAATAAAACAACCACATAGTATTCTTACTTTTGAAGAATATATTTAATACGGCGTAGGCCGGAAATATACAAGAAAAGGGGTTCAGGCAGGTGCGTGCTTCAAAGAAGCCTGCCTGACAAAAAATAGGTAACCCTGAAGATTCTGTAAACAGATCTGTAGTTACAAAGGCACCCCACTCAACGAGTGGTGACAAAAATAACAAGTTATCAGTTTATATGTGCACATAATAAACCATAGATAAATTGCAAAGGATCTTCACTGTTTTAATATTAAATTGCTTTCGCAGCTAAAACTACTATAACAACCCCGTTGTTTTGTACTAACATTTGTACTTAGCACAATTTCTCGCTGAGAAATTTTCATATCACATTAACCATAAATTGTATCACAGCTCTCACACTCCGGCGGGGTCTAGGGTGTCCTATGTCAACTGACTGCACCCCCACCCCCCCCCCCCCTTTCCCTTGAAAGTAAACAAAAGTGACTGCAGGGCCACCTAGACCCTCTGCCTTAAAGCTATACATGGTAAGGAAGGTTTATCTAGAGCAACTGACAAGTATCTAGACAAAAACGTATGATTAGACGCCCACAACTGAGTGGACGCAATATCTTCTACTGAAAAAAATTTCAGGAAACGTAAAGAGGCTGCCCATTTGCGTAAATCGTGGGCCCGACCCACAACGCCGGGATTACTCTCTTTAATGACTTCGACCAGAAGAGAGGCTAATCGCCGTTTCAGTAAGCGTTTACCCGTACTTTTACCCGTACTCCTCACCGAAACTCAGGTGTCTGTAGCAACTTCCAGCAACCCCTTCTCTGTATCCTCCTACTTTCTCTATCCTAGTTTCAAAGCCAAAGGCGGATGTTGTGCATATGTGCACAACAAACTCACTTGCTCTCGTGTTCCCGATTTCGACTCCTCTGAATTCTCAACTTTATGGCTCAAACTTTCCTGTCATTCTCTTACTAAATATTTCTGTGCTGTCTATCTTTCCCCTAACTCTACCAACTTTCCGAAATTCTTTGACTATCTAAACTCTACAGTGGAACACATTCTATCCATTTCTCCTTTCTCAGAAATCTCCATCTTAGGAGATTTCAACGTTCACCACCGCCATTGGCTCTCCTCTCACACTACTGATCCACCTGGTGAACAAGCCTACGTCTTTTCTATCCTAAATGACCTAGAGCAGTTAGTTCAGCAACCCACCCGTATCCCGGATCGCATCGGAGATCGGCCCAACATTCTTGACTTGTTTCTAACTTCTAACCCTTCTTCTTATACTGTCGATCTTTTCTCTCCTCTGGGCTCCTCCGACCATAAACTTATCTCTGTCACCTGTCCTATCTCTCCAGTACAGCCACCCGATCCTCCTAGCCGGCGGCGCTTGTGGCACTTTGGCGCTGCCGACTGGGAGGCTCTTCGGCAGTACTTCTTTGATTTCCCATGGAATGATTTCTGCTTCCATGGCCGAGGACCCTCGGAGAGTGCTGAACGCATTACCGAGGTAATCCTATCGGGCATGGAAGCATACATTCCATTCTCTTTCTCTCAGACTAATGCTAAAAAATCTTGGTTTACTCACGCCTGTTCTACTGCTGTCCGCAATAAGGAGGAAGCATTCAAACGGTACCGACGCCTTAAAACTCAAGACTCTCATTCTTCATATGTTTCTGCCCGGAATCAAGCCAAATCTGTTCTTCGACTTGCCAAACACTCTTTCATCAATAATAAATGCACTGAACTATCCAACTCTAGCTCTTCCCAAGCTTTCTGGCATCTAGCCAAAAACCTCTCCAACAATTTCTCTTCCTCGTCTTTCCCTCCCCTTTCCCACTCTGATGGCACAACCATCACTTCTTCCTCTGACAAAGCTAAACTCTTCGCTCAAACTTTTGCTAGAAACTCCACCTTGGATGATTCCGGTGCTATTCCTCCCTCTCCGCCCTCCTCTCTCTTACTTATGCCTAATATCCTAATCTCTTCTAAAGATGTACTTTCTACCCTCTCTGGGCTTAACACTAATAAGGCGTACGGTCCGGACGGTGTTCCTCCTGTTGTTCTCAAAAACTGTGCTTCCGTGCTGACTCCCTGCCTAGGCAAACTCTTTCGTCTCTGTCTATCCTCTAACGTCTTCCCTTCATGCTGGAAGTTTGCTCACATTCAACCTGTCCCAAAGAAGGGTGACCGCTCTCAACCCTCCAACTATCGTCCAATTGCTCTTATCTCTTGTCTTTCTAAAGTTTTTGAAACTATTCTTGCTTCCAAATTTCTTAAGCATTTCTCTTCTCATAATCTGCTCTCAGATCGCCAGTATGGCTTCCTTAAGGGTCGCTCTACTGGTGATCTTCTTTCATATCTTACGAACTCTTGGTCATCCTCCTTCCGGGACTTCGGTGAGACTTTTTCTATTGCACTAGACATATCGAAAGCCTTCGATAGAGTCTGGCATAAATCTTTAATTTCTAAACTACCCTCCTTCGGTTTCTATCCCTCCATCTGTGCCTTTGTCTCTAATTTCCTTTCCGGCCGTTCCATAGCCGCGGTTGTGGACGGCCATTGTTCACTTCCTCACCCTATAAACTCCGGTGTTCCTCAGGGCTCTGTCCTATCTCCTATTCTCTTTCTAATTTTTATAAATGATCTCCTTAACTGTACCTTAATTCCCATCCATTCATACGCAGACGACTCAACCTTACACTACTCCATTAGTTTTTCAGAACGCCCCAGCCAGCAATCCCTCAACGACAAACGTAATGAAGCCATAGAACTCTTAAATTCTGATCTAAATACTATTTCCAATTGGGGCAGAGAAAACCTTGTTAACTTTAATGCTTCCAAAACCCAATTTCTCCATCTATCTACCCGTCAGGATCTCCCAGCGGACTATCCCTTATTCTTCAACAATACAAAAATCAACCCTTCATCTTCTCTCAATATTCTTGGTGTCTCTTTTTCTTCTGCTCTCATTTGGAAGGACCATATTACCAGTCTTGCTAAGGCAGCCTCCCAGAAGCTGGGTGTGCTCAACCGCCTTAGGGGTTCTTTTCCCCTGCACAGCTTCTTGCTCTGTACAGGGGCATAGTGCGCCCTTGTATTGAGTATTGTTCACATGTGTGGGGAGGTTCCTCTCACACCGCTCTCCTAGACAAAGTTGAAAGGAAGGCCTTTCGTATCATTAACTCCCGTCCACTCACCAACTCTCTGCAATCTCTCTCTCTCCGCCGCAATGTTGCACTCGCTATTCTATCGCTACTATAATAATCAGTGTTCCTCAGAGCTATCCCAGTGCATACCACCTCCTTTACATAGGGCACGTGGTACCCGTCTTGCAACTCAATCCCACCCCTACTCTGTGCAACTCTCCAACCCAAGAGTGAAACGTTACTCTCAACTTTCTTCTACTCAACAGCTGAGCTCTGGAACTCTCTCCCAGAATCAGTCTTTCCCTCTTCCTATGACTTAAATTGCTTCAAACTCCGTGTGTCCAGGCATTTTGGCTCGAACGTCCCTTGATTTTGGCCCTGTCACTCTTTCAACTATGGGGGAGGCACTCGCTATAGGCAGTTATGCCTTTTGCCTCCCTCAATCACATAGAAAAAAAAAAAAAAAAAAAACTTGCTACCCATAAAGCACCTTGGGGGTTGAGAGGAGCTACTCTCAAATATTTGGTTAGAGCTTGCACTGGACAAAGATTATGATGCACCTTTCCCCTTTTTAACGCCGGCACCGTGAACTCAGAAAACACGTGTGCACTATGCTCATTCTTGGCTACAAATCCTGGGGAAGGTGCAATGTAAATACATTCATTAAGTCTACCAAACCTAAGGCAATTAGGTGTGTTACTCATCGCCGCCAGCTCAGACACTCTGTTCCCGGTGGCCAAAGCCAAAAGGAAACGCTTGCGACGGAGAGATTGGGAGGTTTGACGCCTCCCAAAGAACCAAATAAGGTAAAACTTCTATTTGGTAGTAGCCTCCTAATATCCAACATAGAGCTATATACTATTGTATAATTCCACTCCGCTCTGGGAGCGGGCAATTATCGTAACCACTAGCGTGATTAATCGATAACATCTGGAGTAGCACCTACTTTCTCTACTAGGTACGTTGTACACACTTTTGAGGCCACTAGTTTAAGGAAAAGACTAAAATATGGATGAGAAAGAGAAGAGTAAGTTGAAGAATTTTGCCCATCTGCCATCTAGGCTCCTTACGACGTCTTCGTGAGCCTCCCGTGTAACCCGACCGGTTTTATTAGGTTATCCAGGTATAAAGTGAAATAGACTAGATTGGATGGGCAGGTGTGCGGCGCGAGGGAGGGATACTATGACGTTGGATACTACAAGGCTATTACCAAATTATAGGTTTGACTCCTGTAAGGAGATAAAGAAAACCTAATATTTAGTAGTGGCCCCGTAATCATTGACGAACATGCCTATTACATAAGGCACCCTCTTCAAACACTCATCCGCCGTAGTTTGAATCTACCGCGCAGAGCATTTAAAATTTGAGGAGCCTTCATCATGAGCGCACGTAATCTCACTCATGGCTTCAGTCATTATGAATTGGGTTCTCACTACGAAAAAACTTCGTAAAAAATAAAAAGAAAAAGAAAATAAGAATAACTATTCAATAAGCTTTCCATAATATCGTGGAAGTACTTGTGTGGATCTTTGACCAGACGCTGACTCAGGCGTCATTCTTCCTTCACTGACATATCAAGTAAACCAAAATCCTTAATACATCAACGAATGGGAAGGGGATAGTCGGGATGGCCCCAGTCGTCAATGATTACGGGGCCACTACTAAATATTAGGTTTTCTTTATCTCCTTACAGGAGTCAAACCTATAATTTATTAGTGGCCCCTCCATCATTGACGAACATGCCTGATTTCTAAGACTGGAGGGGGACATTCGTAATCATATCATAACTCTAGAAAAGCAGATAATCAAACAACCACATAGTATTCTTACTTTGAAAAATATATTTTAATGGCGCAGCACATATATACAAAAGGGGGTCAAGCAGGGGCGTGCTTCAAAGAAGCCTGCTTGATACAAAAGGTTAACTCTTGAGACTCTGCGAACAGATCTGTAAGTTAAAAAGGCACCCCACTCACAAAAGTGGTGAAAAATAAAAACTTATAAGTTTACATGTGCACATATAACCCCATAATACTTGTGGAAATATTTTGCAAAATATATCGAATCTATCTATCTATCTATTGCCTGACGCCGTGATCCCCGAAGGGGTGGCCACGAACGAACCGCCCCCATGCACCTCTGTCCCCAGTCAGTCGACGCCCCTCCCCCCAACCAGCACCGCCTTCGTTCATGTAGTTCCTCACTCCATCCTTCCACCTCATATTCGGTCTACCTCTCCCCCTCTGTCCCTCCACCTCGCTCTCGTACACCCTCTTAGTCATTCTCTCGCTTTCCATACGTTCCATATGGCCGAACCATCTCAAGTTGTTCCTTTTCACACTTTCCAGCACATCTACCTCCACACCTCCTTCTTACTTCCTCATTAGTCTGTCTATCCTCCATGTAACTCCGCTCGCTCACCTTAAGTAATTCATTTCCACTGCTCTCACTCTTGGTCTGAGTCTCTCAACCAACGTCCATGCTTCGCTTCCGTAAGTCAGTGTCGGGATTACCACACTGTCATGCAAGGACTTCTTCACTTCCATACTGACCACCCTATTTCTTGTTACTGCTTTTAGCGTTCCTACAACCCTCTTCCCCTGTTGTACCCTCTCCCGCACCTCTTCATCCATAGTCCCATCTTTACTCAACACACTGCCCAGATACTTAAAAGAGTTGACGATCTCCATAGCCTGACCGTTCAGCTTCACCTCACACTCGAATGTATATATATGAATATGAATATGAATATGTATATGAATATATCGAATGCTTAAACTAAATTGCTTTCACAGCTAAACTACTATAACAACACTGTTGTTTGTACTATCATTGTACTAGCACAATTTCCTGCACTGAATAGTACAGAGAAATTTTCATATCAACAATACCCATAACTAGTATCACAGCTCTTATACTCCGGCGGGGTCTAGGGTGTCCTATGTTACCTGACTGCACCCCCCCCCCCCCTTTCCTTGAAATTAAAACAAAAAGTGACTTAAGGGCCACCTAGACCCTCTGTCTTAAAGCTATACATGGCAAGGAAGGTTTGTCTAGAGCTACTGACAGGTATCGAGTCAAAAACGTATGATTAGAGGCCCACAAATGCGTGGACGTAATATCTTCCACAGAAAAATTCTTCAGGAAACGCAAAGAGGTTGCCCATTTGCGTAAATCGTGGGCCCTACCCACAACGCCGGGATTACTCTCCTTAATGACTTCGACTAAAAGAGAAGCCAATCTACGTTTGAGCAAGCGCTTACCCGTACTCGCTACCCATAGAGCACCCTGGGGGTTTAGAGGAGCTACCCTCAAATATTTGGTTAGAGCCTGCACTGGACATAAATTATGGTGCACCTTTCCCCTTTTCAACGCCGACACAGTGAACTCAGAAAACACGTGTGCACTGTGCTCATTCTTGGCTACAAACCCTGGGGAAGGTGCAATGTGAATACATTCATTAAGCCTACCAAACCTGAGGCAATTAGGTGTGTTGCTCATCGCCGCCAGCTCAGACACTCTGTTCCCGGTGGCCAAAGCCAAAAGGAATACAGCCTTTTTTAAGAGTAATGTAAAATCTGCAGTATTTTGGTACAGACGAGAGTGAAGTAATGACAATGCTTTGTCCAGAGACCAAGTAGGCATGAGCTGACGGGGAGGTGGGCGGAGTTTAAAACATGCCCTCATAAAACCTGTCTCTTCCGCAACTGGTATGGAGAGACCGGTAAGGTCCCAAAATGGTATTCTAATCGCTGTTAAGTGATTTTTTAACGTTACCACAGATAAACGTTTTTGTTCAAATAGATAATTTAAGTAATTAAAAACTAACGCCACCGATGGCACAGTCTGTTCCGTTCTAAGGATCCAAGAAGTAAAGGCTTGCCAATGTGATTGATACTGTCGTTTTGTAGACTGAGTATATTGATTCAATAACTTATTGGTCACATCTCTACCATACGGTGCTAGCCACTTGGCCTCCTGAATGTCCATAATGCAAAAGTCAGCGAGGTCGCTAGGTTGCCAATCGTGTCTAAGTGGAAATACCCGACCGGGAGCGACACCGGGTGCGGGCACCACGTTTTCAATTGCTGGTACCACAACTGCGCCGGCCACAGGGGCGCGAGTATCGAGACTAAGCCCCGATAATCCCGTAGTTTGTTTACTACATGGCACATGAGAGACGCGTCTGGCGGCGGAAACAGATAGATGGAACTCAACCTGTTCCAGTCTGTTATCAGGGCGTCTGGCCCCCCTGCCGGCGTTATCGTCCGGCGGGTGAGGTACAGTGGGAGTTTGTGAGTCTCCTCGGATGTGAACAGATCCACTTGTGGATGGTAAAGCTCTGCAATCATTAGGTTGAAAATGGGTTGCTTGAGCGCCCATTGTACTGTTGTGCTCTGTCTCCGAGACAGAGCGTCTGCCCAGACGTTTGCTACGCCTGGGAGATAAGATGCGTGAAGATGAATGTGCAGCCTGTTGGCTAGAATAAAAATCTCTTCTGACACGTTTAGCAACGTCCGAGACCTCGTTGACCCTTGTTTCTGAATACAGTGAACCGCATTCAGATTGTCCATTCTGAAGGCCACCGACTTGCCCCGTAAAGTAGAGCCGTGAGCCTGAAGGAAATATAAGGGGACTAGTAATTCTTTGACATTGATGTGGGAGATTTATAAATGGGACCAAAGCCCTTGACCCTGGTGCCCTTGGTTTGACTGAAAACCCCAACCTATCGTTCCTGATGCATCCGTGTCTACCCATACCGTCGGCGGAGGAGATGTCCATGACATTATTGAGTGCAACATTTCCCGCTTCGCCCAGACCGCTAGTAAGCTGTGTATTAATTTTGGGATGGGCCATAACGTTTCCGGCAATAGTGGAAAAAATTTGTTGCCCTCCAATATTAAGCGCTTTACTTTCAACCGGCCCAACATTACAGTTAGTTGAATCCAGTTGAGAGAGCCGACCAGAGACTCCCAGATTCTCTGTGTCGTAGTCAGACTGTGAAGGAACAGGAACAGTTTCCTGCGAAATCTGTTCCAATTGTCCACACTCTGACTCAGAGTGAGAGCAGCTGTGTCCCAAGCCAGCCCTATCCACTGAACTACTCGTGAGGGAACAAGGTTTGACTTTACCAGATTTACCTTGAACCCTAGAGTTTTGACATGTTTTAATGTTATGTTGACATGATTTATGCATACTTGCTCTGTCTCTGCCACCACTAGCCAGTCGTCTAGGTACCACAAAATCCTGATCCCTTGTTTTAACAATGGCATCAGTGCTTGCCGGACTAATTTCGTGAATAAGCGAGGTGCCAGGTTCAAACCGAATGGCATCCTTTGAAAAAAGATAAGTTTGATCCCTGATCCGTAAGGCCAGGAATCTTTGAAATCTTTTGTTTACCGAGATGTGCCAATAAGCGTCTGTCAGGTCTAAGGAACACATCCAACCTCCCGGCGGAAGTGTTAGCCTGATTTGGTGCACCGTTAACATCCTGAAAGACTCGTTGTGAATATGAAGGTTCAGATACGACAGGTCTACGACGGGTCTCATCTGAACACTGCCTTTTGGGAACCAAAAATAGCTTGGATGTGAAGACTGGGTAATTTTGAGGGACCGGGATGATGACATTCTTGGCAATCATTTCCTTGACCAGTGACTCCACCTCTAAAGAAACTAGATTCGCCGTTGTCGGCTGACGTAAGCGAGGTCGCCGGAGCCACTGCCAAGTGATGCCTTTGCGTGCCTTTGCGTGCCACCATCCTTGCCCAAGTGTTTAACGGCCATGCTTGGTGACACGTTCGGAACGACCCAGTTAGTAGACAACGGTTCTCCGGCTGTACTACCCTCGGATCCACTCGCCTTGAGACCGGCCCTGGGAATGAGAGAGACATTAGTTTTTTTATGGTGGTGGAGGTGGTGGTGGTGGACGCTTCGCCGGCTGGCTGGCGTTGGCAGAAGACGAGCCCTGACCTGGTTTATTATAGCCTCGTCCTTTCTGACCTGTAAACTTACCCTGTCTATACCTGTACTGACCTTGAGGGGAGGAGGACTTAGGTAGATGAAAGGGCTTAGATCCCCCCGGCTGTGCTTTTGCGACTGGCTTGGGTTTGGGGAAGTTAAAGGCAGGTTTCTTAGAAGGGACGGGACTATGCTTAAAGGTCTGAGCCATATTGAAAACTGTTCTCCACACCTCAGGGGACATTAAAGAGGGAGTGAGCACTGGTGACATAACCACCTGATTCGCAATACGATCAGGAAGCTTCCGAACCAAGGACATCCTGAGATCTTGTCGAGCTCGCACCGCCTCAAGCAAGGCTGTGCGTATGTCACCCAATGACTGAATTGACGACTGAAGGAGCAGTCGCCGAGACAGTTCCACCGATCTTCTGGCATCCGCGTCTGCGATTGCCTGAGTGGACCGGAGCATCGATTTAGCGACCTGTTGCGTCACAATGTACTGTGAGAAAAGTCTAAATGCTTTCCCCCGTAGCCTAAATTCTCGGTCTAGGTGAGTTGGGGTAGGGGTAGTGAAAGGGTCCTTGAGTTCACATAAATTGATTTTGGGGACAGCTAAGAAATCAAACAAAGCCGAAGGGACTCCGCCGGCAGAACACACTGGCATAGAGAACCACGAATGACTATCCTGAGGGATCTGGTGGGAAGATTTTGAGGTGAAGGTGGTCGCAAAGTTCTGAGCCTCCGTCTCCCATTCCACCCAAGGTCCCGGACCCAACTGCCCCACCTTCAACACTGGATTAGCGGCTGAGTCTGTGACGGTTCGCAAATCGAGTTCTGGTGTGAGAGCTGACAGAGTCTTTATGTCATTAAAACCATCCTGTTTGGACCAGTCAGAAAACAGTCTCGAAGCTGAGGTAATGGGCAGGGCAGGTTTAGCAGTATAAACAAAATAGTCCTGGTGATAATAGTTAGGAATGGCCTTAACATTAATATCTAGTACATTCCCCAAAGTATCCAAGGCCCGTAATTTTTTAGATTTATTGCCTTGTATTACTCACTCTCGTGGCACTGGAAGTTCCCCTGACAAGGTAGGTTGAGCGACCTCTGGTTTAGTGGGGATCAAGTGAACCCATGACTCATCCGGACCGTACAGTAAGGGCATAGCTACCTTTTTCATAGGTGCTTTATCTAAAGGGGGCGGATTGACATCCGTTATAACCCTGACATTAGAAGTAGTCAGTGCCGCCGTAGCAGGCCTAGTGACCACCGATGGTGATATAGAGGGAGGGTGAGGGATCTGAGTCAAGGCAATAGAAGTCATCAGAGGCCGGACATTAGAACTTGTCCTAGGAACTCCCAGGTCCACTGTAGGAGTCTCTGGCTGTTGGCCAAAAAATTTAGAGAGAGCATTAACCAGCAGCCCATCTATTTCCTCTGCTGTGACAAACTTATTCAATGATGAACTCATAGGTGAATCATTACGTTCCTGTGCGGCGTCTAAAACTGAACCCGACTCCTGCACTTCCATATCTGAGATGATAGATACCTCGTCTTTGTCATCCGGCTCCTCATGAGAGGATTCCGCCGAAGCCGGAGTCCCATCTTGTTGCCACGACAAGTCAGGAATAGATGATGGGATCGCCGCGTCCCGGTGGACTTCAGACACTGTTCGTATAGTTTGAGCCAGAGGTTGAGAATACCGCCAAACACCCAGGCCTTGGCCTGCACTCCCTTGGGAGTCCGAAATACCCTCAATCATGGAGCTCCCACTGGACTCTGCCATTGGACGATCACTGTCCACTGAACTTTCCAATTCTAGGGTTAAAATACTAAGAGGTAAACTGTCTTTTGGTACTGGTACTAAACTATCTCCATGAGATTGAACACTAGCTCTGTCGGGGGTAGAGGTATGACGAGAGGCACTAGACTCCGGTGAACGCCGGGAGGCCTTTCGATCATGTGAGTCTTTTCGGGAAGACTTGTGGCTACGGTGCGACCGCAAACTGCTCTTGGATTTAGAAGATTTCTCGCTATATCCACTTGTTGACCTCTCCGTCTTACTCTTCTTGCTAACCTAGCTGAAACACATCATAAGACCTTACAGACTATTCAAAACAAAGCCTTGAAGATCATTACAGGCTGCACAGCTACTTCACCCACAGATCACCTACATCAAGAAACCAAAATCCTCAAAGTCAAAGACCATCTGGACATGAGAGGCACTCAATTCCTGGCAGCAGCCTCCACGAACCAAGACCACCCACTAAACTACATGGCAACACACCCACAGACACCAAGAAATATCAAAACAACACCCAGCACACGGTATCACACACAATTATTGTCCTCTCTCCCTCCCTGCCCACCCCGAACCAACTTCCAAAAGCACATCCATACTCATATCTCTCACCGATCCATCCACTCACTCACAGACAACACGCAGCTGCATGCACGACCTCCCGAAATCCATCCTTCCGAATCCTCCCTTCCTCGCGAGGACAGAGTCCACCTGGCCAGGCTGAGATGCGGACACCATCCAGCTCTCCTGAGCTATCAGAAGATACTGGATGACTCTGTTGTCGACGCCTGCCCGGGATGTAACACAGCACCCCATACCATTAAACACATCATAGAAGACTGCATTTACACAACCACTTACGCCAACAACACAATCTACACTCAATGAGAGCTCTGTGGGAAAGCCCGATCGTGGCCATGGCCTTTCTCAGGGACTCGGGGCTGTTCGGCCAGGCAGTTTAGGGAAACAACAACAACTCTTCTTGCTCGTTGGTGAAGTAGAGCGACTCGGCGGCTGCTGTCTAAGCGTGGACCTTGACCTAGATCTCGCCCGTGACGAGGAGGCTGCCACCGGGGGCGTCGGTTCTCGCTGTCGCTTAGATGTGCCTGGGGCTGGAGCAAGTATAGAACCCTGTCCAGTCTCCGCCGGTTTACGAACAGTTACTCTAGAGGGACGTTTAATGGGAGGGTGCTCAAGTAGTAACTTATCCCAAAGCGGGACGTTATCGCATTGAAGTGACTTATGCGCTACAATAGTAGTATAAGCAGTCATTTGCTGTCTGACCTCCCTTAAGGCGACCGCTGCTGTCTTATCATTGTCTTGTAAAACTTTAACACGGAGCTGCGAGCAAAAGGTACAGTTTCGCATCACCCACAGACCCCTTGAGCGGTCTAGACATTTAACACATTTTATACAAAGGGTGTGCGCAAAAATAGGGATACCTGAACAGGAGGGCGTAATGCATAAAGCAAAAACCGGGGCAAAGGTAGCCATGACAGAGACTGGTGGGAAACTTACTCCAGGTTCTCTAAGACTCGCCGGGGCCCAGCTCTGGAAAAAAATAAAATTTCCAGGAATTAATGCTCATAAGGTTAACCCAACATGTTCGCACACAAGTGTTAATAACCCGCCGGGTAACGAGACGTGATACTCTACGATCACAGCTCGCTACGCGGTGGGGTTCCTATGTAAAGATATCAGAATGTCTGAACTTGTCCAAGAGATATAAGCATACCCTCTGACCCAATATAAAAAACCAGCATGGTGTTTCTAATTGAAATAGTCTTTCCGGTGGTGTTTGATTCAAGATTCAATTTTGGCAAAACAACCCCCCAAAAAGACGCCGGCCCCTGAATTATCTCGCAGATCAAAAACTGGGAAGGCTGACAAAATACGAGATCTGACTTCTAAAGAATTGTCTTAGGATCGCCGTATGTCGAAGGCGGCGATACACGACAGTATCCCTCAATTGTCTTGGTCAACTAAACCGAATTGTAAATTCGTTATTCCACCTTACCAAGGAGCACCCGCCGGGTGTGAAAGTAAGTTTTACTAAAAGTTAACCCCAATTGAGCCCTCAATCGCCGTATGTTGAAGGTGGCGATACAAAAAGTATCCCTTAACCCGTGGAGCCCCGGCTAGTTTTGTAATGTTTGCGCACCAGAACCCGGCCGGTTTTCAAAAAATGGTTTTTATTCCAGAAACAATAGCGAATGGGTTAGGAATGAAGGAAAAACCACGAAAAACCGCTCAAAAAGCTTAAAAAATGGTCCTACAGAGCCCCCGAAAACGGATTTTACAAGAGTAAAAAATTGAAGGCAATTATCCCAAAAAAACAGGTTATTGCGCGCTCGCGCGCACGCACGTGGACTTTGAGAGTTTTCAACCATCGGCACGGTTGCGTGGGATACGTACACAGTTCCCATACAAATCTGAGCCCCCTTGAGTGGCTACACCTGAGGTTACGGTCGGCGCAATTAGGGTGACGCGCCAGGCGCGTCTCTGGGGCTGAGCGTTACATACATCGCCGACGCGTCAGGCGCGTCGCTGGGGCTGTACGGGTTAATTGTCCGGTTAACTAAACTGAATTACCAATTCGTTCATCCCACTCTTCCAAGGTGCACCCGCCGGGTGTGCAAGATGTTAAAAGTTAACCCCAATTGTTCCTGTCCCCACTTCTTTGTAAAAGATCGCCGGGGAGGAAAACCAAACAACAACAGCTAGGTTTTTTCCTGGTTTTGCAAAACCGGGGAAAACAACTTAACAACACGTGTCCGCATGAACACTGTTAGATGGGTATAGCCATTCCGCCGGGAATCGTAGGGAGCCTGAAACAGGCACCACTACAGAGACGCAGTCCTGGGGAGCCACAGACACCTCCTCACCGGGGAAACAAGCCTGTTTTTGAAACCACGTGTGGCCCAAACACGGCACCCAGCCGGGTTTTTCAAGGTGAAACCGAGAAAAAACCCGCCGGGAAACAACCCACCTCGTCCAGATACCATCTGAACGCCACAAAGGACCAAAGAGTTAGCCAAAACAACTAACCCCGGGCCCACAAATAGTCCGTGGAATTAGCCAATACACAACTAAACCAGGAAACAAAAATAGTTCATGGAATTAATAATAATAATAATAATAAGCATGTTACTTATTTCTCATAAGCGCCAATTTTTCCGAAGAATTCACTAGCGCTCGAAAAGAGAAAGAAAAAAGAACAAAAATCAATGCATCAAAAGAAGGCTCATATACAACACACATTTAACAATCACTAGCAGTGGCAAAATAGCCTAAACTCTATAGCCATCTGTCATGACACCTCTCTCAAGATCATAGCTTCTCTCAAAGAGAAAAGTCTTAAGTTGTCTCTTGAAGCATTCAACAGAACTCAGTTGTCTCATGGACAGCGGCAACCTGTTATACAACCTCGGAGCCATGTAGGAGAATGACCTCTCAAAGAAAGAAGACTGCTGGAAAGCCCTTGGTTCATCAAGACGAAAAGGGTCATTGTCATGACGCACAACTACACCATGGTGTGCCGGTGGGCGCCTGAGCAGCTCCGCAAGGTACCTAGGCTCACCAAATTTGAGAACCTTAAAAGTCACCAAACACAACTTAAATTCTATTCTTGCTCTTACTGGCAGCCAGTGCAGTTCTATGTGAAGAGATGTAGTAGGAGTTCTAGGTGGAACACCAAAAATTAGTCTTGCGGCCCTGTTAAGAACAGACTGAACTTTCTTCAAAATATAATTTGGAAGACCCACCAACAGGGCATTGCAATAATCAACACGAGAGAAGACCAATGAGTGAACCAACGTCAGGAGGCAACGTCTGGTTATAAACGGCTTCACCAAATAGAGATTTCTGATGTGCAAGTAACAACTTTTAACTATCTGGTTTACATGCTCTTTGAAATCTAATCGAGAGTTCACATATACACCCAGATTTCGAACAGAGTTGGCCGGTCGCAGCTGAGATCCACCCACATTGATGGAGAGGGCACCTACCATATCATCAGCTCTTCTATTTCCTCGGATGATGAGAATATCAGTTTTACCATCATTTAGTTTAAGTTTTCTCGCTCTCATCCACTTCTTGATATCAGACATCAACAATTCCATCTTACTCCGTATATCAACTATATTTGTGATTCTCACATAAATCTGGGTGTCATCTGCATAAAAGTGAAAGGTGACATTATGTGCACGAAGCAGAAGAGACAAACTGCTAATATAAATTATAAATAGGATAGGACCCAAAACTGATCCCTGCGGAACACCATACTGCAGGGGTGTCGAGTCCGAGACCACTTGATTTACCATCACACTCTGGGATCTACCTGACAAGTACGACCCAAGAAGCAAGAGAGCGGAGTCACGCACACCACAATCATAAAGATCACTCAATAACAACTCGTGATCCACTGTGTCAAAAGCCGCAGAGAGATCAAGCAAGACCAATAGTGAGGCCACACCATTGCAAATGTTCTCAACTAGATCATTATGTACTCTAATCAATGCTGTTTCAGTTGAATGATGCTGTCGGTAAGCAGACTGAAAAATTGGGATAGTTTCATTCTGCTGAAGTAGTGGTTGTAATTGGTCAAGTATTGCACGCTCTAATATCTTTGATATGAAGGGCAGGTTGGAGACAGGACGATAGTTCAACATGTTCTCAACATCAAGTCCAGGTTTCTTTAGAGTAGGTCAGAGTAGTGCATGCTTTTCAGAATGTGGGAAGCTACCTTCAGAGAAGCACTTATTAATTATTTTGGAAATAAACTCAACTGTGTGATCATAGACTCTTGGTAGCTTGGAAACATTTATGGGATCCAACGGGCAAAATGTTTTATTGAGGTTTCTTATGTAGGACGAGATCATGTCCACCTCTACTGAGTGAAAGGATGAGAGGACATTATTAGGAATGTGTCGGGGTTGGAGTACAACTGAAAGTTCTTCACCAACAGAAGCATCATCCAATTCCTGTCTTATGCGAGTTATCTTGCCAGCAAAAAATGCCACAAAGTTGGCAGCCAACTCGGCATCAGGTACAGAAGGTCTTAAGCTGACTCTTGTTTTTCCAAGTAAACTGTTTACAATTGAAGCCAACCTCCTCTGGTCGTTACCACACGAGTCAACTTTTCCCCGATAATACACTTTCTTTTCATCTTTGATTTTGTAGACCACAGCTCTTCTGGCTGACAGGTATTGCAACCATGTAGAGTCTGTTTTATTTTTCCGCCATTCACGTTAATTAGCCAATACACAACTAAACCAGGACACACATGACACAATAGTACATATTTATATCATAAATCAATAACACTTGTACATGTGGCAAAGCTACAAGAGGCTGGCTAGGCCTAGGCAGACGGAAAAGATAACATGTCGGAATATAAACAAAAAGCACTGAATTATATCACAACATGAACCACCGCCAACACACCACTGTAGCAGAAACTTCCGGCAAAGGGAAGACTGACTCGGGACCCAGAAAAAACTTCACTAAGTGAAGACAAATACGCTGGGAACGTCAGCAAAACAACACTACCTCATCAGAAAGATAAAAGGCAGCGATAACGCGTAATGAAAGCCGCCTGCATCACAAGCTAACTAACTGTGAAAAAGTTCACATGTCCACAACAGGACCACGAGGGTACGTCCGAAATAGACGCCCCAAACACACGACCCAAAATACACTGCACTGCGGGCAACCAGCCCAGGACACTCCTGCTACGCATATCCTAACCTTACTCGATACATCCCGGAGTAAACAAATGAGAAAAAACTCACTAGGGACGCAGCAAATGCGGAACCAGCGGAGCGTGGGGAGACACGTCCGGGTAGGCTGAGCGCAGAGCAGAGAAGGAAGAATGACGCCTGAGTCAGCGTCTGGTCAAAGATCCACACAAGTACATCCACGATATTATGGAAAGCTTATTGAATAGTTATTCTTATTTTCTTTTTGTTTTTATTTTTTACAAAGTTTTTTCGTACTGAGAACCCAATTCATAATGACTGAAGCCATGAGTGAGGTCGCGTGCGCTCATGATGAAGGCTCCTCAAATTTTAAATGCTCTGCGCGGTAGATTCAAACTACGGCGGATGAGTGTTTGAAGAGTACAAAGTACAAAGGAAATCAAGCAACAACAGATCTAGTGACCCTTCTAGGTTGCTTGTCCTCCAAAACACTGAGGATCAAGTGTCCAAACAGTGGTTTAGAGTGGGTAAGGGAACATTGGAAAGGGAATTACTGCCCTGGAACTAATGTCTGTGGTAGGATTAGGAAGTTAGTAGAGGACAGATGGGTTAGTAACTGAGGGGGGGATAAAATAAAGTTATTCATTTACAAACGCAGTCAGTCGCGGGTTTGATGAGAGATATTTGTCTAGGCGGAGTTTAAATGAATCAACGGTGATGCAGTCTATAACGTTTCGCAGTCTAAACGCCCATTCCACAAGTTGACAACTCGATTGAAGAAGAAATTCTTAGATTCGTACGAGTTAAAAGATTTACCAATAATTTTGCAACCGTTTCCCCGCGTGTAATTAGATTGGTCGATAGTGAAGTACTTACTACAGTTCATATTGTCGATGCCTTTGATGATTTTGAACACTTGAATTAAGTCACCTCTTAATCTGCGCTGGGTTAAAGGAAATAGATTTAATTCTCTAAGACGCTCTTCGTATGGTTTGTTCTTTAGGCTAGGTATCATTTTGGTAACTCTACGTTGAACTCGTTCTAGCTTGTTTATATCTTTTTGGTAATAAGGGCACCAGGATTGAACGCAGTATTCCAGAAGAGGGCGGACTAAGGAATTGCAAAGGGTTAGGATAACTTCTTTGGATTTATGCTCAAATGACCTGCCTATAAAGCCAATTATTTTGTTTGCCTTCTTAACAACTTCTGAACATTGTTGACTCGATATTGTTACTCCCAGATCGGTTTCTCTGTTTACATTCTTAAGCTGAGTGCCATTCATCGAATAGTTTGCTTTCTCATTTAGGTATCCGACATGTAGTACTTTACATTTATCCGCATTGAAACTCATTTGCCAAATTTGGGCCCAACATGACAATTTATCTAGATTCTGTTGCATATCGTCAACTTGTTCTTTTGAGAGTACGCTATTTGCAATTTTTGTATCGTCAGCAAATTTTGAGATTGTACAGGTGAGACCCTCATCTATGTCGTTGATGTAAATTAGAAAGAGAATTGGTCCTAGTACCGATCCCTGGGGTACCCCGCTACTTGCATTGGTCCATTTAGATGCTTTACCGTTTATGACTACCCTTTGCTTTCTGTTGCTGAGCCAATTTTCCATCCATTTCAACACACCGTCTTGTATTCCATGCGCTTTTAGTTTTAGCAGTAAACGTTTGTGGGGAACTTTGTCAAAGGCCTTTTGAAAATCAAGGTATATAATATCTACAGCTTTACTCTCTTCGTAGAGGTTGAGGATATCGTGGAAGAAGTTGTTGTTGTTGTTGTTGTTCCCTAAGCTGCCTGGCCGAACAGCCCCGAGTCCCTGAGAAAGGCCATGGCCACGATGGAAGAAGTCGTGGAAGAAGTCTAAGAGGTTTGTTAAACAGGAACTTTTTTTGCGAAAGCCGTGTTGAGTATCTTTAAGTATGTTATTTTCCTCTAAGTGATTTACGAGTCTGTCTCGTATGACCGTTTCTAGCATTTTACATACAACTGAGGTTAAGCTAATTGGACGATAGTTACTGGGTAGGGATTTGCTGCCTTTTTTTAATATCGGTGTTACGTTGGCTAGCTTCCACTGATCAGGCATAGTTCCAGACTGCAAGGATTTATTGAATAGTAATGTCAGTGGTTTGGAGAGCTCATCCTTAGCTTCCTTTAGAACTCTAGGCGAGATTGTATCAGGTCCTGGCGTTTTATTTACCTTGAGTTTATCTAAACAATTCAATACTTCTCTCTCTGTAACGGTGATATTGCTTAGAACATCTGAATTATCAATCTGAATCGGCGATGGTGTAGGGATATCACTGAGGTCTTCTGTTGTAAAAACTGATGCAAAGAAGGTATTAAGGGCATTACTCATTTGTACTACGTCTTTGGTGTATTCTCCATTTTCCTCGACTAACGGTCCAACAGTTGAAGTAACTACTTTTTTCTTTCTGATATAACTATAGTATTCTTTCGGGTTTGTTTTACTTTGATTCGCAATATGTAACTCTAAAGTCTTTTTACTTTGCTTAATTAACTTTTTGGCTTTGCGTCGTAGCTCTACAAATTTCACCCGTTATTCGTCATTTTGTGAGGATTTTAATCTATCATTAGCAAATTTTTTAGCAAGCAGGCAGTTTGAAATATCTTTATTCCACCATTTGGGCTTATTATTATGGCCTGGACACCGTATTTTCGATGGTATCGAGTCTTGCACTGCTTTTAGGTAAGTGGTTTCGAATAACTTCCAAGATGTATTTATGTCGTTATTGTTAATTAAAAACCTCCAGTCGGTTTCTTTAAACATAGCTCTAAGTTTATGGAAGTTTGCTTTCTTGAAATTAGGGACTTTTTCGATGCTACTATTTGGTTCGTTACTAGTAAACTTTAAAGTGAAAGTTATCGTACGAAGGTCGCTGTTACTGAATTCATCACCAACATTCAAATTCTCTATCAATTCTTCTTTTGTTGCAAGTACAATGTCAAGAACGTTATTACCACGGGTCGGCGTTCGAACAAATTGATAAAGCGAATTCTCTTGCAAGTTCGTATACAAGTCCTGTCCGGAGTGTGAAGTAAGAGTATCGCCCCACTTGGTCACAGGTAAATTAAAGTCGCCAAAATTACGGTATCTTGTGAGTTACTTACATCTGCAATTTGTTCGTAAATTTCTCGGTCAGTTTGCACTGATTGAGCTGGAGGTCTGTATATTAATGCAAGTATTATTTTTGTACCTTTATTATTCTTTATTAGCACAAAAGATGTGTCGACGTTCACAATTTGAGGTTTGACACAAGGGTCGGGTTAAGACTTTCTTTGATATAAATAAAACGCCACCCTCCATTTTTATTTATTCGGCTGTTCTCAAACATTACATAACCGGGAAGTGAATACTCTGCTAAAAATTATCTATCTTCTGTATTGAGCCAAGATTCTGTTATGCCAATCACATCATAATTTTCTGTAAACACTAGTTCCTCTAAATCTGAAAATGTATTGCGTATGCTACGAGCGTTTGCATAGAAAACCTTTAAAGTTGCGGTTTTAGAACTCACAGAACGTTCTTTCATCGAATTTTTGGTTCTGGTCGGATCTACATTTACATTCATGGCTGTCCTCGGTCCTCGGTCGTTATCCCTGGCGGTTTTGAATTTGGGTCGTGTTGGTGGAGCTTTATCCAAATTCGCTGTTTCTTGACGGATTAGTATTTAATTCCTTTGTAGGTTGCCGTCCTCGCTGTCTTCGGTCCTCCTTCCTGGTTGTCCTGTGCTGAGTCGATTTCTTCTCCGAAAATCCTTCACCGCATCGTTGAGAAGACGCCCAAAACGTGCTGCTCCCACCTGGTTCAGATGAACTCCATCTTCCGAAAACAAATATTCATCGTAGTAGAAATTGTCCCAGGTGTCGACGAATCCCACGTTCTCCTTCCTGCAGAGGTTTGCTAGACAACGATTTGTGCTGGTGGCTATGTTGTAAAATCGGCTCTCTACACCGAGCCGTGGGACAATCTCTGAGACGATGATCCGTGATGACTTCTCCCTAAACGACTTGATCAGCTGCTGGTACTTTAAAAGCAAATCTTCCGACCAGGTTCGCTTGTACATCGTTGGATCCAACTGGGATGACGTACATGGTATTAGCAGTGCCAGCTTTGATACTTCGTCAACTGCTGCAACTACGTCGTACACACCACCACCAGGGATACAAAAAACGCTTCCTGGTCTTAGGTGCCCTGGCGCAAAACTCTGTGAGCTGACCACGTATCATCGAGTCTCCCACGAGCCGGGCTTCTTCTATTTCCTCTTCGTCATCTGAGTCTGTGAGTATCTGGAAACGGTTTTGATCACTCGGTAATCGGTATGTGTTTCCTGGTCTTGGGGCAAACGTTGTTCCTCACGACACGAAGGTGTCTTGAGGGGTAAGAGAGTCACTATTTGTATCTTGAGTATCGGAAACATCAGCTGAAGTGGCTACTGTAGGCGTTGAATTGTTGGCAGTTGACGTTGGGGCGTTGGTGGCGTGGCTGGATGTTGCCGGAGTGTTGCTGAGAGAGGGTGCCTTATGTAAATAGGCATGTTGTCGTCAATGATTGGAAGCGGGACCACTGAATAAATAGAAGGTTTTCCTTATTGGTTCTTTGGGGATTGTCAAACCTCCGCAATGTTAGTAGTAGCCTCTACGTATATACCAACGTAGAGCTAGAGTACCAAATTGGAGGCGGACATCCAAGCTGCAAACAAAAACTTTAGCCAATCGTAACAGATCAAGAACAAGAAAAGGCAGCACATAAACAAGAGAGTTTATTTAAAAGAGTGTAAACTGACAGGTGCATATTAAGAAAGAAAGTCAAGTACAGTCGGTCTAGTAAATGGAGAGATCTTAGCCTAAGACAAAGAATGAAGCATTTCATAAATATGATTATGAAATCACGGACCCCCCCCCTTTTTTTTTTGTGTGAAAAACAGTAATATAAACTCCATAGTGAAATGAGTGTAAAGACATATACATGCATGAAACATTAGTTACAGCACGGAGTGTGTGATAACACAGCATATAAGTGACCGGACCCACTTAATATTTCCTGAAAAGAAATGGGTATGAGGGCATAGACATACCAAAGTGCAATAAGCAGACTTATTAGCGAAGGCAATTCCTTAACCCTAGTTTAGAAAACATATATAATGGTGACTTAAGAGAATAGATTAACCCCGTAAACCTAGGAAATATGTGCAAGCACTTTATAATACCCCCCCGCCCCCCAATATGGAAAGGAAAGAATAGTAGGAGGAACACAGGACTGAAGGAACAGTGCAGGTAATACCCCTAGTGAACCCTTTGGCCCAACGCAACACAAGGACGACCCGGTCTGCCCGTGGAATGGACAGATAGGACGGAGACAAACGTGTTGTGGGTAAGACCATAGCCCCGTGTCGGCAATGTCAGATAGTCAATGATTATTCCCAAAAATCTAATCGGTAGCAGCCTACGATAGGATGTCGTGAGGCCTACCTCTGGAAGATGAGGAATTACTGGCACGTATAACCGCCGGACCCAGGCGAACTCCCGCACAGCACGTTTGCCAAGTCCTTCCTACCGGTCTTTGGTGCCCTAGCCACCCACAGCGGCCATCCCTGACACCGGCCTGGCGGAGTGCACACCATATGCCAAGCTTTCACCGGGCATAGCGTATGAAATAAACACGTCCCTCGTTTTAAAGCCGGCACAACGAACGGCTCTTAAAAACGTGCGCCTCACGTTCCTTCTTAGCCACAAAATGAACAGACGGAGCCAAACAGTTGACCGCCCCGAGGATGGGAGAAAATCGCAAGTAATTCTGGGCCCTAGATCATGGCATCCATCTCCGGAGACTCTCCTCCTCCCGTTAGCATAACGTTAGAAGTCTATCTATCTATCTATTGCCTATGACCGCCGTGATCCCCGAAGGGGTGGCCACGAACGAACCGCCCCCATGCACCTCTGTCACCAGGGTTTTTTTCCCACCCCCCCCCCCAGTCGGGACGCCCCTCCCCCCAACCAGCACCGCCTTCGTTCATGTACTTCACTCACTCCATTCCCTTTCCACTCTCGCATTCGGTCTACCTCTACTCCCTGCTGTCCCTTCCACCTCGCTTCTCGTACACGCATTTTAGTCCATTGTCTCTCGCTTTCCATACGTTTCCATATGGCCGAACCATCTCCAAGTTGTTTTCCTTTTTCACACTTTCAACAGCACATCTACCTCCACACCACCACCTCCTTCTTTACTTCCTCATTAGGCTGTCCTATCCCCTCCATGTAACTCCGCACACACTTCTTAA
>CM064506.1:46411932-46517691 GCA_032716605.1 Paralithodes platypus
AGTACAGGTGCAAGATCAAATGAGCAACTGTATTATACGGAACACTGACCGTGACAAAGTGGTTACACACATATCATAAGTGTTAACCCCTTCTGTACCGGCAACGTTACTTTCATTATATTCCGGCAATTATTATACGATTTTATTCAGCTTAGGAAGGATCTATATAAATTAAAAGGCAGCCGACTGTCTCAATTGATCCTTTTAGCTACCATATACCCCTCCTAAGGTTCATAAACCCCCGTAAACGTCTGGGTACAGAAGGGGTTAAGGGGACGTTATTTGACTTGTTATTTAGTTGTTATTATTACCGGTATTCATATTTGTTTTAGTTTGCTCCCTAGAAGTCTATCAAGGCCAGTTCCTCCTAAAATACAGGCTCGCTATCACTCGCCAGGAGCAAAATCGACACCTAAATGCAACGACAGGTCTTAAGGGGAGGTTTTTAGTCGATTCCCTAGACTTCCATCAAGCTTAAAATTACTTCCCCTTGACCCCCTTTCAAGATAAATTTGTACATTTTTCGGTAGAAAAATGTCCCGGCCGAAGGCCGATGCCCCTTAAATAACAGGCTCGCTATCGCTCGCCTGGAAAAAAAATGACACCTAAATGGCATGAATGGTCTTAAAATTGACAGAAATGGGGCGACGGTTCTTAAAATCGCCAAACTAATGGGGCAAGCGTCTTTAAATCTCACAAGCAATGGGGCTAAACATGAGGGAGAAGGAGGTTCAGAAAAAAATCCTCCAGGTGGAAATGTCCCCTTAATATTGACAGAGAAGTGGACAAAAGTATTCATGTTTGAAACCTAATGGGGCTCAACATGAAGGAAAAGGGGGTTCAGACGAAACTAATGGGGCTCAACATGAAGGAAAAGGGGGTTCAACATGAAGGAAAAGGAGGTTCAGACGAAACTAATGGGGCTCAACATGAAGGAAAAGGGGGTTCAGACGAAACTAATGGGGCTCAACATGAAGGAAAAGGGGTTCAGATGAAACTAATGGGGCTCAACATGAAGGAAAAGGGGTTCAGATGAAACTAATGGGGCTCAACATGAAGGAAAAGGGGGTTCAACATGAAGGAAAAGGAGGTTCAGACGAAACTAATGGGGCTCAACATGAAGGAAAAGGGGTTCAGATGAAACTAATGGGGCTCAACATGAAGGAAAAGGGGTTCAGATGAAACTAATGGGGCTCAACATGAAGGAAAAGGGGGTTCAGACGAAACCTAATGGGGCTCAACATGAAGGAAAAGGGGGTTCAACATGAAGGAAAAGGAGGTTCAGATGAAACTAATGGGGCTCAACATGAAGGAAAAGGGGGTTCAGACGAAACCTAATGGGGCTCAACATGAAGGAAAAGGGGGTTCAACATGAAGGAAAAGGAGGTTCAGATGAAACTAATGGGGCTCAACATGAAGGAAAAGGGGGTTCAACATGAAGGAAAAGGAGGTTCAGATGAAACTAATGGGGCTCAACATGAAGGAAAAGGGGGTTCAGACGAAACCTAATGGGGCTCAACATGAAGGAAAAGGGGGTTCAACATGAAGGAAAAGGAGGTTCAGATGAAACTAATGGGGCTCAACATGAAGGAAAAGGGGGTTCAACATGAAGGAAAAGGAGGTTCAGATGAAACTAATGGGGCTCAACATGAAGGAAAAGGGGGTTCAGACGAAACCTAATGGGGCTCAACATGAAGGAAAAGGGGGTTCAGACGAAACTAATGGGGCTCAACATGAAGGAAAAGGGGGTTCAGACAAAATATAATTATTCACCGTAAGCGGGGTGACCTGCTTTTTGTTATTTCTGTCTTTTTCTCTCTTTCTCTGGCTTGTATCCATTCGGCCCCATTCAGCCAACTATTTTAAGACGTTTATCCCCATCTAGGTGTCGATTTCTTCCTGGCGAGCGATAGCGAGCCAGCATTATATGAAGAAATCCGGCTTCGCCGGAGAAATTTTTCTATTGAAAAATTTACAAATTTAGCCTGCTGTCAAAACAAAAATAAAAAAATTGCTGGCTCGCTACCGCTCACCAGTAAAAAATTGACACCTGGATGGGGATAAACGTCTTAAAACAGTTGGCTGAATGGGGCCAAATGGATACAAGCCAGAGAAAGATAGAAAAGGACAGAACAAAAACAGGTCACCCCCCTTAAGCATCTGAGGATTATGCCGGATTTTGACAGTTTATTTTGGCTATAATTAGACGATTATACACTGTATAGCTGAGGAAGGATCCGTGGGAATTGAAATGGTCAAGACCATCTCAACTAACCCTATGACTTCCATGTATCCTCACCCATCTCAATTTGATATCCAGTGTTCGATATATGGGTACAAAAACGTGGTCATGTACCCTTTAACTGTGTTAATGGTGTAATGGATTCAGTGTTTAAGATCTGTGCGTGGCAACCCAGGTTCGAATCCCGGGTGGACCATGTGCTTTCATTAATTTCATTGGGAGGTGTTTGGTACTTGGAGTGAAATGAATAAATTAGATTAAATCGTCTAATGATCACCAGAATTAACTGTCAAAGCACCTCATGATCCTCAATAAGTTAGAAGGATCTTATACTCACAGTGCTAAAGATCCAGAGATGTGTTGAACGTCTGCACGCTCTGAAGTCTGGCGAGGGAATGACAAAGATGAACTGATCTAAGACTTATATAGCAGGCAAATCTTATATATTATTTTTATTATTATTTTCGGGGTTTTGGAGCTGGCCTGAAGCGAGTCTGTATTTCCCCATTGTGTTTTGCAAGTCGCTTATGTCCCGTTGCGCAAGAGAGAGAGAGAGAGAGAGAGAGAGAGAGAGAAAGAGAGAGAGAAGGGAGAGGAAGTAGGAGGGGAAGAGAGGGGGGAATAAATAAAACTTGGACTGAGAAAAAATCGGCAGGAGAGTTACATATACTGTATATGCAGACCACACAGACAACGAGGTCCTTACTAGGCCGTCTGGCCTTACAAACTTGTTATGCCGGGCAATAATATTTGCCCGCGTACTTTAGTTCTCTCTTTCCACCCTAGGAAAGCTTTTAAGAACTATAACACTCAGCAGGTACACAGCTGACTCCAGATATGCAATTATAAATCTCCTCAATCTCTACCAATGATACAGAATACACGGTTGGGTTTCACTAGATTTTATTTCACTTTAGATTTTGGAAGCATTAAAGTTAACAAGGTTTTCTCTGCCCCAATTGGAAATAGTATTTAGATCAGAATTTAAGAGTTCTATGGCTTCATTACGTTTGTCGTTGCTGGCTGGGGCGTTCTGAAAAAGTAATGGAGTAGTGTAAGGTTGAGTCGTCTGCGTATGAATGGATGGGAATTAAGGTACAGTTAAGGAGATCATTTATAAAAAATTAGAAAGAGAATAGGAGATAGGACAGAGCCCTGAGGAACACCAGAGTTTATAGGGTAAGGAAGCGCACAATCGCCGCCCACAACCGCGGCTATGGAACGGCCGGAAAGGAAATTAGAGACAATGGCACAGATGGAGGGATAGAAACCGAAGGAGGGTAGTTTAGAAATTAAAGATTTATGCCAGACTCTATCGAAGGCTTTCGATATGTCTGTGCAATAGAAAAAGTCTCACCGAAGTCCCGAAAGGAGGATGACCAAGACTTAGTAAGATATGAAAGAAGATCATCAGTAGAGCGAAAGGGACCCTTAAGGAAGCCATACTGGCGATCTGAGAGCAGATTAAGAGAAGAGAAATGCTTAAGAAATTTGGAAGCAAGAATAGTTTCAAAAACTTTAGAAAGACAAGATATGAGAGCAATTGGACGATAGTTGGAGGGTTGAGAGCGGTCACCCTTCTTTGGGACAGGTTGAATGTGAGAAAACTTCCAGCATGAAGGGAAGACGTTAGAGGATAGACAGAGACGAACGAGTTTGCCTAGGCAGGGAGTCAGCACGGAAGCACAGTTTTTGAGAACAACATGAGGAACACCGTCCGGACCGTACGCCTTATTAGTGTTAAGCCCAGAGAGGGTAGAAAGTACATCTTTAGAAGATATTAGGATATTAGGCATAAGTAAGAGAGAGGAGGGCGGAGAGGGAGGAATAGCACCGGAATCATCCAAGGTGGAGTTTCTAGCAAAAGTTTGAGCGAAGAGTTTAGCTTTGTCAGAGGAAGAAGTGATGGTTGTGCCATCAGAGTGGGAAAGGGGAGGGAAAGACGAGGAGGAGAAATTGTTGGAGAGGTTTTTGGCTAGATGCCAGAAAGCTTGGGAAGAGCTAGAGTTGGATAGTTCAGTGCATTTATTATTGATGAAAGAGTGTTTGGCAAGTCGAAGAACAGATTTGGCTTGATTCCGGGCAGACACATATGAAGAATGAGAGTCTTGAGTTTTCAGGCGTCGGTACCATTTGAATGGTTCCTCCTTATTGCGGACAGCAGTAGAACAGGCGTGAGTAAACCAAGACTTTTTAGCATTAGTCTGAGAGAAAGAGAATGGAATGTATGCTTCCATGCCCGATAGGATTACCTCGGTAATGCGTTCAGCACTCTCCGAGGCTCCTTGGCCACGGAAGCAGAAATCATTCCATGGGAAACCAAAGAAGTACTGCCGAAGAGCCTCCCAGTCGGCAGCTCCAAAGTGCCACAAGCGCCGCCGGCTAGGAGGATCGGGTATCCGTACTGGAGAGATAGGACAGGTGACAGAGATAAGTTTATGGTCGGAGGAGCCCAAAGGAGAGAAAAGATCGACAGTATAAGAAGAAGGGTTAGAAGTTAGAAACAGGTCAAGAATGTTGGGCCGATCTCCGATGCGATCCGGGATACGGGTGGGTTGCTGAACTAACTGATCTAGGTCATTTAGGATAGAAAAGACGTAGGCTTGTTCACCAGGTGGATCAGTAGTGTGAGAGGAGAGCCATTGGCGGTGGTGAACGTTGAAATCTCCTAAGATGGAGATTTCTGAAAAAGGAGAAATGGATAGAATGTGTTCCACTGTAGAGTTTAGATAGTCAAAGAATTTGGGAAAGTTGGTAGAGTTAGGGGAAAGATAGACAGCACAGAAATATTTAGTAAGAGAATGACAGGAAAGTTTGAGCCATAAAGTTGAGAATTCAGAGGAGTCGAAATCGGGAACACGAGAGCAAGTGAGTTCACTGCTCAATAGGTGGCGTTCTGAGAGTGAGGGTCTGAGTCTGGAGGGTGAGACGGTGAAGCACTTGAGCGAAGCAACCGGCCGCTTCAGAGATGGAGCTGCTTCGAGCCATGATGGATGCTTCGCATGTCTCACTCCCCAGACTGGAACAAGACCTCACGGGCTTCACCGTGTTGGGCGGTGGAATGTACAGGCTCTCAGCCTATGCCCGAGAGGGAGTAGTTGGAATATAGAAAAAAAAAAAAAAAAAAAAAAAAAAAAAAAAATGAGTCTGTTGTGCACATATGCACAACATCCGCCTTTGGCTTTGAAACTAGGATAGAGAAAGTAGGAGGATACAGAGAAGGGGCTGCTGGATGTTGCTACAGACACCTGAGTTTCGGTGAGGAAGAGAAGATCAGGTTTGTAGGAGGAGAGATGGTGCTCAACAGAGTGAAAGTTAGAGGAAAGTCCGCGAATGTTGCAGAAATTAATATAAAGGGTAACAGGCCGAGGTCCAGGTAATTGTGTGGGGTCGTCAGGGGATGGTCGGTCGGGTGTGGGGGCATTTATGGTCCCCCCCCCCTGGGGACTCCGAGGCTGGGATAGAATTCATAATTTTTTATTTATTTTTTTATTTTGGTGTGGAGGAATGAAGTGTGGTGTGCATGTTTAGTGTAGTGAAGGGGATAGGAGGAGGAGGTTTTTGTGAGAGCTAGCTGGATTGCTCTCAGTTTAACTGAGGCACAAAGAAAATCAGTAAGAGAGGCCAAGCAAATGAAACAGGAGTTCCAGCGACTCTTTATCACATGCCTATAACCTCACCTGGGTCTAGCCCTGATCGATTGGTGCCTACAATCTCCCCACATAATACTTTAGTTCTGCTTTTGATTTAGTCAACCATAAAGCACTTCTGTTTAAGTTACAGCTCATTGGTATTGGTGGCAATTTTCTTTGAAGATTTTTTGACGAAAAGATCTCCGTCTGTGGTCATTGATGGGTGTCATTCCCCTTCTGTTACTGTTGTTTCTGGTGTTCCACAAGGCAGTGTCCTTGGGCCTTTGTTTTTTATTATTTTTACTGCTGACCTGTGTTCCGAGCTTGAAAATAAACTAATCTCCTATGCATCATGGTGTGAACTTTGGGGCATGAAACTTAATGCTAGTAAAACACACTCCATTATCATGATACAACTTTATATGCGTCAATTCCATCACCAATAGATCGACACATAATTGCTACTGCTCTGAATAGGGATTTAGCCAAAATTACATCATGGTGTGAACTTTGGGGCATGAAACTTAATGCTAGTAAAACACACTCCATTATCATCAGCAGATCTCGTACTTTGGATCCTCCCCATCCTTATCTACAAGTTTCTGGCGATCAAATTGAGAATGTGAATACTCTGCGTTTGTTAGGAGCTACTCTTGATCCCAAACTTACTTTTGAAAAGCATATTCGTTCTTTCTCCTCTTCCATTTCCCCAAAAATTGGTCTGCTTCGCAAGGTTTACAAAACATTTGCTTGTGACGCCACAGTTATCAAGTCTTTTTATGCTTTTATTTTGCCACATTTCGAGTACTGCTCACCTGTCTGGTTGTCAGCAGCTGACTGCCATCTCAAGTTGCTTGACAGGTCGCTAAATTCCATCAGTTTTATCCTACCTCATTTGTCTCATGATCTGTGTCATCGACGTAAAGTTGGTGCCCTTAGTCTTTTATTTAAAGTTTTTAACAACCCTCAGCATCCCTTACATGGGGTTCTGCCTGGGCCCTATGTCCGGGCTCGTGCAACTAGATTCACAAGCAATCTTAATGATCTTGCCATGAGCCGTGTTAATTTTTCTACTACACAGTTTTCACGGTGTTTTGTGCCGGCCATGGTTGACTTGTGGAATAAGTTGCCAATTGAGCTAGTCAATTCAGCTAATATCTCAATTTTTAAGTCTAGAGTTAATGTTTTTTTGGGAGCATTAATTCTAATTTTTAAACTTATTTTATTCTATTTTATTGTATTATATTTATACTTGATATCCTCCACTGCATAATATGTTATCTGTGTTTAATATGTGTATATGTACAGTACAGTATACAGTATATGTTTTTTATTTTGTCCTAAGTTGCCGTAGTCTCTCTCCAGTGCCTCCGGGTGTTTTGTGTGGATTGATCTTGATGGTGTTTCTGCACCCTGGTTGGAGACTTCGGCATCTCATATAATAATAATAATAATAATAATTCATTGCATTAACAGTGCTTGTTTAACCTCCACATAGTTCTGTAGTTGTCGTGCACGTTATTTTATTGCTTTTCTGACTGATAAACATTGTTGTTTGCATTTGTTATCCTAGCTTGTAGCAGACGACGCACACCTCAAATCACCCTATCTTTGTATTTTCTTATTAACTCTAGTAATTATCGTATTCAGTATCCTACTGTAGCTATATATATCTGTAATTTTAGTCGTTGCTTGCATGATCTTGTAGTAACCTTTGACTGATAACTTTGTTTATCTAAAAATAATCCTGCTTGACAGTGACACCAGCGCCATCTGTTGATACAGTATATTAACCCCTTGTGTGCAGTTACACTTTATTCTTATATAATCTCTATTTGGTGAATTGTATATTTAGTTACATATTCTATTATATATATATATATATATATATATATATATATATATATATATATATATATATATATATATATATTTGTTTTGCTTTTATAGGTAGGGTATCACCCCGGGTAGCCTATTTCTTCGTATTTCATAATTTTTGTTTTCGGTTAGTCTAGGGCCCTAGGCTATCATCCCGGGTGGCCTATTTCTGCGTACTTAAATTTTTAAATTTTCAGTTGGGCTATCACCGATTGTGGCCTATTTCTGCGTACCGGTATTTGATAATTTTTGTTTTCGGTTATTTTTGTTTGCGGTTAGTCTAGGCTATCATCCCTGGTGGCCTATTTCTGCGTACTTCAATTTCTAAATTTTCAGTTAGGCTATCACCGCTGGTGGACTATTTCTGCGTACCGGTATTTCATATTTTTTGTTTTCGTTTTTTTTTTTCTTTTTCGGTTAGGATAGGCTATCACCCCTGGTGGCCTATTTCTGTTTAAATAAAAATAAAATTATTTTCGGTTCGGCTATTACTGCGTATTTAAATTTCATTTTGTTTTGTTTTAATTTTTGCTTAGGCTATCACCGCTGATAACCTATTTGTGCGTATTTCAACATTTTTGTTTTTGGTTAGGCCTATTTAAGTAAGTGAAGCGACCTGAAGTGAGTGAAGTGTTTTTAAAGTGAGTTACATGTTTTTAAAGTGAGTTAAGTGTTTTAAAGTGAGTGAAGTGATCTGAAGAAAGTGATCGTCACCATGCCTCGTGCCTGTACGAACTGCGCCGGTAGGTTTGGTGCTTCCATGTTTGCTCCTGCCGATCCACAAGTCTGCCGACTCTGCCAGCAACGAGAGGATTTGACAGCTGTTACGACTGAGGTTTAAATATATCAGGGTTCTTATTCATTGGACTAGTAATGGCATAAATGCTACAACGGAAAGCGCTAGATCCAACCTCTGATGTATATTCCCAGTGAACAAAGAACACAAATACTCTCCAGAGTTCTATATGCAATAATAGGTTATTAAACTCTCAATAAATGTGCGTCTACTCTAGGCTTAATGTTATGTGAAAACAGCCTATTACTACCTATAACCGAAGGTGCTTGGTTATGGTATGCAAAGTAAGGTGGAAAGAAAAGTTACAGCTTACGTTACTTTAATCAATAAATGTCAGGCACTCCTGCATGAAAGAAAGTGCACTAAAGTCCTTCAACACCAACAAGGAATCTTCTTTAAATGTTAGATGCTATCAAGATGCTCGAATCGGAAATGGAACCCAAAAAGGCAGGCAGCGGAACAATGCTCGTGCAGGCTATGCACACAAAAAGGCAGGAGATATAATGCAGTCGGAGCCAAGAATATCCTAAACGCCACAACAATAATAATAATCGCCACGACAATGCAGTATTCCTATCAACAAAAAGAGCCTAAGTCGTTTGTGTCTCAATACATCAAACTAGGCTGCGAAATGCTTGTGTAATCATAAACGGGTATGCATAACAAGAGTAATTGGTTTAATATACTAATGTCTACTGTGCCTGATAAAGTCTAGCTAGAGTCAATGATACGAGATACTGGTGCGCATGGCATGCCGCATAGCCTAATGCAAATCTCAAGTCTGTGCGTCAAGTATTACGTTATAATGAAGGGTAGCTCTCTTGAGAAACCTTAATACCGAAGTATTAAGCGTTCTCCTGGCGTACCTCAAAGACAAACAACGAGCTTAGAACAGTGCAGAATGGTATAGGCAAAAAGCCCTCATTCGTGCATGCTCTATTCTCAATGGCACACAGACTAGAGTTTACCCAATCAACTCCAGTTCTCAGGTATGTCGTGCAGCTTTTAACTAAAGCCAACACCCATCGGAAACAATACCTTATAGTATCAGACTCCTAGTCTAGCATTAACTAATCCAGCAGAACACTAATAATTATAGGACGCGGTACTGAACAATATGAATGCCAACCAATGCTTCGTGATCAACTTATCTTAACAACTAACATACATAGGTTATATCAGACCTTAACGCACAATACAACTGGCCAGCATGAAGCTGATTATGCAGAGTTAACCAGAGGGGATATAATATTAATAAAAGGTGGTGAAAGATATGGAAAATGAGAGAGGTAGGCAGAGGAAAAGGTTCTCAGGTGTATGGAGGGGGACAGGTATCAAAGGGATAAGAGGGATGCGTTCTAGAAACCAGATCTGAGGGAGAGAGTGGCGAGAGAGCTGTATATATACTAGCACTAGCTCGCACCGCATAGACAAAAGCGGTAACAATTCCCTCAGCCAATGACAAAGAAGCTAGCTAAACATGACGTCACCAAGCATGGTAAAAAAACTCCTCCAAGAGGCCAGCCAGCTGTGACGTCATCAAGCATGGCAAAAAACACTGCGCGCCTCCTCTCACTCTGTTCTACTCTCTCTCTCTCTCTCAAATCCTATCATTACTACTTAATGATAAAACATATACTTTGCAATTAAATATATAAAGCCTTGGTATGGGTGAAAACAAAGAGCCTTTCTGGACTGCCCATGACACGAACTTTCATATGAAATAAAGCACACAACAATACACCAACTGTAGCCACATCCACTGCCCTGGCGATCCTAGCGAGTCACTGTTGGACAAGCCATGCGGTTCTAACGGAGTGGTTAACGTCACACAGCGAAATTGGATGAAGCCCACAACAAGATCAATGCCCTCACCAGGGAGCTGGAATCACTCCAAGAGTTTGTAACACTCAATGTTGGAGTATCACTAACTCCAATTGTTTCAACTCCAGCATCTACCACCGCCCCAATGTCATCTGCCAACAATCCAACACCTGCAGTAGCCACTGCAACAGATGCTTCTGATGAACCTGAGCCGACATCAAACCAGGACAGCCGCCCTGTTCACCTTATTCTCTCCCCCACTCCTCGTGCAAGAAGCCTTCTAGCACGAACAGTACCAACCCCTCGCCCTCGTTCTAACCACTCCTCTCCCCAACCTGTACGCAGAGTCTCGCCACCACAGGTTTCCGGATTTACACCAGTGAGGAACGGTGCACGGCCAACGCAGAAAAGGTCTCATCTACCATTCACAATGTCAAACAGATTTGAGATCTTGGTAGAGATGGAAGACGAACCAGAAGAGACCAGGCTCGTTGGGGATTCCATCCTACGAGGACAGGTCGAAGAGTTCTGCGACAGAGTCCCAAATCGACGAAAAAGATATTGCATCCCAGGAGCTGGACTGGACGACATTGTGGAAGCCTTCGAAGATACCACAAAGGATGCAAACGAAAATACCCTTTTTGTCATCCATGCTGGTTCAAATGATGTCATGCGCACCAGATCCAAAGAGTTGATGGAGAAATATCGCAAGATGATCCTGCACTACAAAAACAAGTCAAGGAATATCATCATCTCAGGCATTCTCCCCAAGGTCGACGCACCTGACAAATTCTACGACAAGGCCTTCAGCACAAATAGCCGACTAAAATATTTGTGTCTGAAGGAAGAAGTTGAATTCATCAACCTCTGGGATAATTTCTATAACCAGCCTACTCTGTTCCGCAAGGATGGCACACATCTAAATCCTGTGGGTTCAGCATGCGTGGGTCGTCTCCTACACGAAGCAGTCCGCAGCCATGGATAAAAAAACGCCATCCGAGAAGAAGCAGCAGTGACATAAATTACCTAACGCCAAGCAAAAAACAGAGGCAACCGAGGACCACCAGCGATAAGGACCGAAGACAGCGAGGACCGAGGACAGCCATGAACATAAATGTAGATCCACAAGAACCAAAAATATTATTAAAGAGCGTTCCGTGAGTTCTAAAATATAAAATTTAAAGGTTTTCTATGCAAACGCTCGTAGCATACGCAATAAATTTTCAGATTTAGAGGAGCTAGTGTTTACAGAAAATTATGATGTGATTGGCATAACAGAATCTTGGCTCAATACAGAAGATAGAGACTTTTTAGCAGACTATTCACTTCCCGGTTATGTAATGTTTGAGAAAAGACGAATATATAGAAATGGAGGTGGCGTTTTACTTTATATCAAAGAATGTCTTAACCCTACCCTCTTGTCAAAACCTCAAATTGTGAACGTTGACACATCTTTTGTGCTAATAAAGAATAATAAAGGTACACAAATAATACTTGCGTTAATATACAGACCTCCAGCTCAATCAGTACAAACTGACCAAGAAATTTACGAACAAATTGCAGATGTAAGTAACTCGCAAGAACTCCGGACATGACTTGTATACGAACTTGCAAGAGAGTTCGCTTTATCAATTTGTTCGAACGCCGACCCATGGTAATAACGTTCTTGACATTGTACTTGCAACAAAAGAAAAATTAATAGAGAATTTGAATGTTGGTGATGAATTCAGTAACAGCGACCATCGTACGATAACTTTCACTTTAAAGTTTACTAGTAACGAACCAAATAGTAGCATTGAAAAAGTCCCTAATTTCAAGAAAGCAAACTTTCATAAACTTAGAGCTATGTTTAAAGAAACTGACTGGAGCTTTTTAATTAACAATAACGACATAAATACATCTTGGATGTTATTCGAAACCACTTACCTAAAAGCAGTGCAAGTCTGCATACCATCGAACATACGCCGTACAGGCCATAATAATATGCCCAAATGGTGGAATAAAGATATTTAAAACTGTCTGCTTGCTAAAAAATTTGCTAATGATAGATTAAAATCCTCTCAAAATGACGAAGAATGGGTGAAATTTGTAGAGCTACGACGCAAAGCCAAAAAGTTCATTAAGCAAAGTAAAAAGACCCTAGACTTACATATTGCGAATCAAAGTAAAACAAACCCGATGAATTCTATAGTTATATCAGAAAGAAAAAAGTAGTTACTTCAACTGTTGGACCGTTAGTCGATGAAAATGGAGAATACACCAAAGACGAAGTACAAATGAGTAATGCCCTCAATACCTTTTTTGCATCAGTTTTTACAACAGAAGACCTCAGTGATATCCCTACACCATCGCCGATTCAGATTGATAATTCAGATGTTCTAAGCAATATCACCGTTACAGAGAGAGAAGTATTGAATTGTTTAGATAAACTCAAGATAAATAAAACGCCTGGACCTGATACAATCTCGCCTAGAGTTGTAAAGGAAGCTAAGGATGAGCTCTCCAAACCACTGACATTACTATTCAGTAAATCCTTGCAGTCTGGAACTATGCCTGATCAGTGGAAGATAGCCAACGTAACACCGATATTAAAAAAAGGCAGCAAATCCCTACCCAGTAACTATCGTCCAATTAGCTTAACCTCAGTTGTATGTAAAATGCTAGAAACGGTCATAAGAGACAGACTTGTAAATCACTTAGAGGAAAATAACATACTTAAAGATACCCAACACGGCTTTTGTAAACAACGTTCCTGTTTAACCCGTGGAGCCCCGGCTAGTTTTGTAATGTTTGTTCACCAGAACCCGGCCAGTTTTCAAAAAATGGTTTTATTCCAGGAACAATAGCGAATGGGTTAGGAATGAAGGAAAAACCACGAAAAACCGTTCAAAAAGCTTAAAGAATGGTCCTACAGAGCCCCCGAAAACGTATTTTACATGAGTAAAAAATTGAAGGCAATTACCCCAAAAAACCAGGTTATTGCGCACTCACGCGCACGCACGTGGACTTTGAGAGGTTTCAACCATCGGCACGGTTGCGTGGGATACGTACACAGTTCCCATACAAATCTGAGCCCTCTTGAGTAGCTACACCTGAGGTTACGGTCGGCGCAATTAGGGTGACGCGCCACGCGCGTCTCTGGGGCTGTGCGTTACATACATCGCCGACGCGTCAGACACGTCGCTGGGGCTGTACGGGTTAACAAACCTCTTGGACTTCTTCCACGATATCCTCAACCTCTACGATGAGAGTAAAGCTGTAGATATTATATACCTTGATTTTCAAAAGGCCTTTGACAAAGTTCCCCACAAACGTTTACTGCTAAAACTAAAAGCGCATGGAATACAAGACGGTGTGTTGAAATGGATAGAAAATTGGCTCAGCGACAGAAAGCAAAGAGTAGTCATAAACGGTAAGGCATCTAAATGGACCAATGTAAGTAGCGGGGTACCCCAGGGATCGGTACTAGGACCAATTATCTTTCTAATTTACATCAACGACATAGATGAGGGTCTCACCTGTACAATCTCAAAATTTGCTGACGATACAAAAATTGCAAATAGCGTACTCTCAAAAGAACAAGTTGACGATATGCAACACAATCTAGATAAATTGTCATGTTGGGCCCAAATTTGGCAAATGAGTTTCAATGCGGATAAATGTAAAGTACTACATATCGGATACCTAAATGAGAAAGCAAACTATTCGATGAATAGCACTCAGCTTAAGAATGTAAACAGAGAAACCGATCTGGGAGTAACAATTTTGAGTAACCTAAAACCGAGTCAACAATGTTCAGAAGTTGTTAAGAAGGCAAACAAAATAATTGGCTTTATGGGCAGGTCATTTGAGCATAAATCCAAAGAAGTTATCCTAACCCTTTACAATTCCTTAGTCCGCCCTCTTCTGGAATACTGCGTTCAATCCTGGTGCCCTTATTACCAAAAAGATATAAACAAGCTAGAACGAGTTCAACGTAGAGTTACCAAAATGATATCTAGCCTAAAGAACAAACCATACGAAGAGCAAGAGCGTCTTAGAGAATTAAATCTTTTTCCTTTACCCCAGCGCAGATTAAGAGGTGACTTAATTCAAGTGTTCAAAATCATCAAAGGCATCGACAATATGAACTGTAGTAAGTACTTCACTATCGACCAATCTAATTACACGCGGGGAAACGGTTGCAAAATTATTGGTAAATCTTTTAACTCACACGAATCTAAGGATTTCTTCTTCAATGGAGTTGTCAACTTGTGGAATGGGCTTCCCCGAGATGTTATAGACTGCAGCACCGTCGATTTATTTAAACTCTGCCCTGTTGTTGCTTGATTTCCTTTGTACTCCTTTGTACACTCTCCCTGGTAGTCTGTTCCATTCTGTCACCACATTGTAGGTGAGGAAAGTAGGAAACTCTTTGTGACATCTAGGGAGAGAGAGAGAGAGAGAGAGAGAGAGAGAGAAAAAACAAATGAATTTGAATGATCATATTGAGAAATGTACATTACAAATAGGCATATACAGTACATAGTCGCAAAAGGAGAGAGTAGCTTAATAGGGGTAGCCAAAGAGGCTGAAGCCCCCCATAGCCCACCATAGTGACAGTGACCCCCCAGGGTGTACAATACCCTTGGTCAGGTCAGAGGCCACTCGGCTGATCAGGTGTTTCCGATCACCGCTCCTTATACGGTACCTATAATCCTCTATTATACCCTCAGTACCCTACAGTACTGAGTATAGCTGTCCTACCTACACCTACTGTACACAACAAAATATGAATAGTGATAACACACATATATAATACGAAAGTAACATACTGGTAGTAATTATAACTACTAAAAAAAAAAAAAAAAAAAAAAAAGAGAGAGAGAGAGGGGTGGTAGGGGGAGGAAGAATGAGTTAGGAGGAGGGGAGGGGAGGGGGGATTCAATGAAACTTGGAATGAACATGAATTGGCGGAAGGAGAGAGAGAGAGAGAGAGAGAGAGAGAGAGAGAGAAAGAAAAACGTAAGGATGTCAACAAAAAGGATATGGGGTTCTCCCGGCGGACACAGTGAAGGGTCGATAACCCACCCCAGTGTTGCCAATTTAGCTACTTTCACGCTAGATCTAGAGCTATTTACTTCGATCTGGAGGCAAATTCTTACATCTAGCGCCATGAATTCTAGCGATACCCTGGAGGTTTGAGCCATTTTAGAGTGATATTCTAGAGATTGTGGCATTATTCCAGCGATACCCTGGAGGTTTGAGCCATTTTAGAGTGATATTCTAGAGATTGTGGCATTATTCCAGCGATACCCTGGAGGTTTGAGCCATGTTAGAGTGATATTCTAGATATTGTGGCATTATTCCTGCGATACCCTGGAGGTTTGAGCCATTTTAGAGTGATATTCTAGAGATTGTGGCATTATTCCAGCGATACCCTGGAGGTTTGAGCCATTTTAGAGTGATATTCTAGATATTGTGGCATTATTCCAGCGATACCCTGGAGGTTTGAGCCATTTTAGAGTGATATTCTAGATATTGTGGCATTATTCCAGCGATACCCTGGAGGTTTGAGCCATTTTAGAGTGATATTCTAGATATTGTGGCATTATTCCAGCGATACCCTGGAGGTTTGAGCCATTTTAGAGTGATATTCTAGATATTGTGGCATTATTCCAGCGATACCCTGGAGGTTTGAGCCATTTTAGAGTGATATTCTAGAGATTGTGGCATTATTCCAGCGATACCCTGGAGGTTTGAGCCATTTTAGAGTGATATTCTAGATATTGTGGCATTATTCTAGCGACATCCGGGAGGTTGAAGCCATTTTAAAGTGATATTCTAGAGATTGTGGCATTATTCTAGCGACATCCGGGAGGTTGAAGCCATTTTAGAGTGATATTCTAGAGATTGTGACATTATTCTAGCGACATCCGGGATGTTGGAGCCATTTTAGAGTGATATTATAGATATTGTGGCATTTGTCTAGCGATTTTCGGCATATATTTACTATCTAGCGGAATTATATTGGTAACTCTGACACGAGCCTTGGGAGGACAAACATAATGTTATTTATTATCGGTTTCAATGTTGCAGGTTAAGGGGCAGGTAGTTGCTTTTATGGATCCCTTCTCACTCATGCTTATTACCATTAGTTTTTAGATTTAATGACGTTACCATTAGTTTGGCAATGTTAAGACCATTTGTGCCATTTAGATGTTGATTTTATCCTAGCGATCAACAGCAAGCCTGTAATTTTAAGAGGAACCGTCCTTCGGCCGGGACATTTTTCTATCAAAAAATTTACAAATTTATCTTGAAAGGGGGTCGAGGGGGTGTTGTTTTTAGCTTGATGGAGGTCTAGCGAGGACAGTCGTAATAATTAAATTTACAAATATATAGACCAAAAAATAAGCACTACCTCATTAACCCCATTGCATGTAACGACACCTTCCTCAGACAATGGATTCTAGCTAATACCATGTCATTATTATTAACTTACGATGGACTTCTGAGAATTCAAGTGACATGCAAGATCTCGGTTATTCCCTGGACACCCTCATGTTTTTCTAAGATTGACGCCAGAGGCCTATTTTGCATTCACAGGGTCAAATATATATATATATATATATATATATATATATTGTGACGTTAACCACTCCGTTAGAACCGCATGGCTTGTCCTACAGTGACTCGCTAGGATCGCCAGGGCAGTGGATGGGTCTACAGTTTGTGTATTAGAGTGTGCTTTATTTCATATGAAAGCTCGTGTCATGGGCAGTCCAGAAAGGCTCTTTGTTTTCGCCCATGTCAAGGCTTTATATATTTAATTGTAAAATATATATTTTATCATTAACTAGTAATGATAGGATCTGGGAGAGAGAGAGGGAGTAGAACAGAGTGAGAGGGGGCGCGCAGTGTTTTTTGTCCCGCTCGATGACGTCACGGCTGGCTGCCTCGCGGGGGTTGGTGGAGAGAGGCCCTTACCATGCTGTAAGCTTTGCTAGTGGTTAGATGACTTGTAACCGCTGTTTTCCCACGCGGCTCGAGCTAGTGCGAGTATATACAGTATACAGTTCCTCGCCACTCTCTCCCTCAGATCTGGTTTCTAGAACGCACTCATTTTTCCCTTGCTACCTGTCACCTGCTCTGCACCTGAGAATCTTTTCCTCTGCCTATCTCTCTCATTTTCCATATCTTTCACCACCTTTTTATTAATATTATACCCCCTCTGGTTAACTCTGCAAAATCAGCTTCATGCTGGCCAGTTGTATTGTGCGTTAAGGTCTGATATAACCTGTATGTTTTAGTTGTTAAGATAAGTGGATCACGAAGCATTGGTTGGCTTTCATATTACTGCTTCCTTTAATTATTAGTGTTCTGCTGGATTAGATAATGCTAGACTGGGAGTCTGATATTATAAGGTATTGTTTCCTATGAGTGCTGGCTTTAGTTAAAAGCGGCACGACATACCTGAGAACTGGAGTTGATTGAGTAAATTCTAGTCTGTGTTCCATTGAAAATAGAGCATGCACGAATGAGGGCTTTTTGCCTATACCATTCTGCACTGTTCTAGTCTCGATTGTTTGTCTTTGAGGTACGCCAGGAGAACGCTTAATACTTCGGTATTAAGGTTTCTCAAGAGAGCTACCCTTCATTATAACGTAATATTTGACGCACAGACTTGAGATTTGCACTAGGCTATGCGGCATGCCATGCGCACCAGTATCTCGTATCATTGACTCTAGCTAGACTTTATCAGTCACAGTAGATATTAAGTATATTAACCTAATTACTCTTTTTATGCATACCAGTTTATGATTACACAAGCATTTCGCAGCCTAGTTTGATGTATTGAGACACAAACGACTAAGGCTCTTTTTGTTGATAGGAATACTGCATTGTCGTGGCGATTATTATTATTGTTGTTGTGTTTAGGATATTCTTGGCTCCGACGGCATTATATATACTGCCTTTTTGTGTGCATAGCCTGCACGAGCATTGTTCCGCTGCCTGCCTTTTTGGGTTCCATTTCCGATACGAGCATCTTTATAGCATCTAACATTTAAAGAAGATTCCTTGTTAGTGTTGAAGGATTTTAGTGCACTTTCTTTCATGCAGGAGTGCCTGACATTTATTGATTAAAGTAACGTAAGCTGTAACTTCTCTTACCACCTTACTTTGCATACCATAACCAAGCACCTTCGGTTATAGGTAGTAATAGGCTGTTTTCACATAACATTAAGCCTAGAGTAGACGCACATTTATTGAGAGTTTGATAGCCTATTATTGCATATAGAACTCTGTAGAGTATTTGTGTTCTTTGTTCACTGGGAATATACATCAGAGGTTGGAGCTAGCGCTTTCCGTTGTAACATTTATGCCATTACTAGTCCAATGAATAAGAGCCCTGATATATTTGAACCCCAGTCGTAACAAATGGCGACCTTACCTAGGATTTGGTGAACCTACATTTATTAGCAGGGAACATTTGTTGTTTTGGAGAATATTTTGCGGGGATCAGCAAGAATATTTTTTTTTTTGCAACATAGTATAGCCCTTGAGTATTTCCGAGAATTTGTGTGTGTATATTAAGGTATAAGAGTTTGGGGTACTTCTTTTCTGAATATTGAGGTGGGAAATTTTTGTGAGCATCATGTCTTATACCGGGTCAGAGGAGAATGGAGACACAGTACGTAATGTCGAAACTGAAGAACAGCAGCATGATGAAAGGGTTAATCGGGTGAACTGTGAGGAGGATGCTAGGATATTTTTGCAATGGCCTGTTACTGCCGAGCGGTTGGAGGGTATGGATCGGTACGGTCTTCAATGCCTGGCCACAGCTATCGGTCATGCGGTTACTAGCAGCATGACCAAGGATAACTTGATAACGTGTGTACTGGGCAGGGTGACTGGTGAGCGAGATGGGTTGAGTGCTCCGAGCCCTTCGGCCATGCTTCCCCTACACTCGACTCCCAGCCATCCCAGTAGTTTGCCGACCCCGGGTACGCTTCCACAGGTGGGTGGTGACTGGCAGGGTGGGTTGCCCCTGGGGGGACCACCGGTAATTTCAAATATTGTAGCACCTTCACCTCCTCCAGGGTTAACTCCAGAATTATTGTATCAGCTCGAATTAGCTAAGATTCAACAGCAACAAAGGGCATGTGAGCTTCAGCTTCAGCAGCAATTAGAATTAGCCAAGATAGAAGAGAGAAAAACTATCAGTCAAGCAAAAATCCAAGCTGAGTCGACTAGGTACTGTGCCGACATGGATGTAGAGAAGTCGCGAGTAGAGACAACGGGACAGCGACTTGGGGCTGGTAACCGTGTTCATGAGCAGTCTCTCTCGCACTTATTGAAACTGGTTCCGGTGTTTGATGAGAGTGGTGTAACAGAATTTTTCACACGCTTTGAGAAGAAGTGCCAGGAACACCAGTGGCCAGAGAATAAATGGGCAGCACTTGTATCCTCTAGATTAATAGGCAAGGGTCTTAAAGCCTACGATGCGTTACCTTTGGAGTTATGTATTGTGTACGAGGATCTCAAGGAGGCTGTCCTGAGGGCTTACGAACTCCAACCAGAAACGTACCGTTTGAAGTTCCGGGGTGTAACTAAGGGAAGAGATAGCACCTTTTTGGAACACGCCCGGGACTTGTCCGATGCTATGGGGAACTGGCTCCGATCTGAGAAGGTAACAACGTTTGATGGAGTTAAGCAGTTAATGATGTTGGAGCAGTTCTTTAAGAGCACGGGCGGTGATCTAACTTTGAACTTAAAGGAGAAAAACCCAAGAACTCTAGTAGAAGCAGCAGAAATGGCTGATCTACGGCTGTCGTTGATTCGGGGTTGCGGGTCCTCACAGAAGTACGATGCAAGTGCTAGGGACCGTTATCCTCCCCCTCCCCGTAGCAATGACACATTTAAACCAAAGAGCAATGAAACTAAAACTGAAGCCAAACCTACCACCACACCGTATGTGAAAAGTCAGGGGCCTTTTACATCACAGTATAAGCCGAAACCGAAATTTATGTGTTTTAGGTGCCACCAGGAGGGTCATAAGGCAAATGAGTGCCCTAGTCGACCTCCTCCGGCAGCCGTGTCTTTTGCTCACGGCATTGGGGTGTTCAAGAGGACATCGGAGTTTGTTAGAGGCATTTCTTCCGAGGTAAATACACTGCCAGTGCAGAAGGATCCGGAAGGCTTATTCCCTGTCCGTGATGCCTTTAGTGACCACAGGGGACTCGGTTGTGTGGAGTGGGGGGGTAGAAGACATGAGGTGAGAATTTTGCGTGACACTGGGGCATCGCAAACACTGTTGAGAAATTTCACTGGTAAACCTGTCAATACGGCACGGGTGGTTGTGGTTCAGGGAGTTAATGCGACAAGGTCATACCCGCTTGTAAGAATGAAGGTGGAAGTTGATGGTGTGACTCGTGACCTGGATGTAGGAATTGTGGAGAAGTTACCTGTTGGGGGCATCGACCTCCTTCTTGGCAACGACTTTGCGGGGCCTACTTCTGAGGCTCCACCCTTAGTCGTTGTCGAGAAGCCGGCCGACGTGAGTAGGGAGGAGCAGGAGTGGGTTGAGAAGTGTCCGGTGGAGCCTATGGCGTGTGTTGTCACCGGAGATTCTGCATCCAGGGAGTCACATTCTGGTCAACAATCTTTAGATCAGCGGAGGAAGGGTACCGAGAAGGGGTTGGAAGTTGATGCGGTTGAGAGTTTAGTATCAACGGACCTTCTCGGGGACTCATTATTAGGACCACATTTCGAGTCTGGAGAGGACCCAGTAACTGTTCCTGAAGGGGCAGAGGATGGGCTTAAAAAGACGAAAGAGTTGAAGGAGGGCAGTGATGCACAGTCGGGAGATGTAGCAACAAGGTACCCTGACGCGTACCCTATGAGAAATGGATCGGCGAAAACGGTGGTCCGAAGCTTGCTAGTGTATTTTTCCCGGTATGGTTACCCGCAGGGGATTCAGTCAGTCCGGGGACCCAACTTCACTTCTAGCCTCTTTGTACAAGCAATGCCGCAGCATGGGATTGTTGGGGTTGTGTCATCTGCATATCATCCGGAGAGCCAGGGTGTGTTAGAGCGATGGCACTCAGCCTTGAAATCTGTGCTTCGTTGTTGTTGCTTTGAGAGTGGGAGGGATTGGGATCTTGGCCTGCCATGTGTTTTGTTTGCTGTGTGGGAGGTACCTGGGGAGAGTTTGGGATTCAGCCCTAATGAGCTCGTCTTTGGACACCGTGTCAGAGGGCCTCTCCATATGGTTGAAGAAGTATGGGAGGGCGCAGAAAAACCTTGTTCTATGCTCAAGTGTGTCCTCAACAGTCGAGAACGGATGTTGCGCAGTCTGGAGTTGGCTGGCCGTAATTTGACTAGCTCTCAGGCCCTCAGGAAGGACAGGTACGACCTCAAGGTTGAACTCAGGGAGTTTCACGTGGGTCAGGAGGTGTTGATTCTACTGCCCCTTGTAGGTCACCCCTTATCCGCGAAGTACGCTGGTCCTTATAGGGTGGTGGAGGAGCTATCGGACCTGATTTACTTGGTAGCCACTCCAGACAGGCGGAAGCACAATCAGTTATGTCATGTTAATCCCATGAAGGATTATGGGAGGCACCCCCCTGAGCCTCTCACTGTGCCTGTGATGACGTTTAGCAGTCAAGGTGGAGAAGGAGAACGGGACAGTCAAGCTCAGGTGGAGGATAACTGGAAGGATAAGAAGTTCAAATGGGCGCCTGAGTGTGAGAAGGTGTTTAGAGAAGTAAAACACCTGTTGTGCACTCACCTGATCCTCATGGCCCCTGACTTTAGCCTACCTTTCCAACTAGCAACGGAGGCTAGTGGTGTGGGGGCTGGTGCCGTCCTTGTGGAAAAGGACGATGATGGGCTGGAGCATCCTGTTAGTTTCTGCTCGGAGAAGTACAATTCGGCCCAGGGGAGCTGCTCTGTTGTCAAGGAGGAGCTGCTGGCGGTTGTACTTGCTCTGAGGCATTTCGAGGTCTGTGTTCCAGCCTATGGTCCGGTCGTTGTAGTTTACCCAGATCATCACCCTCTCAATTTCTTGGACCAGTTTCACAATCGGAATATGAGGCTGACCAGGTGGTCACTAAGGTTATTGGTATATAACCTGGACATACGCCATATTGCCGGTTGTGACTATGTGGTTGCAGATGGTCGTTCAAGGGTATATGATCCTGGGTAGATTGACACACGGGTAGCCTCCTGCTTTAGTTTGAATAGTATTTTGCGCTTGGTGCTTGTTGGCTCGCGGTTGTAGCCCAGCGTATTGGGTCGTAAAGCAGGAGTTGAGCGTTTGGTATAGAAGAAAAAACTAGGCTTGCCCCTATAGTGCAGCCGAAATAAACAAATTATAAACATAAAAAAATCAAATAAAAACTTTCTTTGATAGTTGAATTTTTTTAGTATGTTATAGCAGTAATTCTGAGTTGCACTCCTCTCAGAATGCTGGGCTAGAGAAGCTCGCTCTTGAGGAGCATAACTACATATAATTTAACCTATGGTGTTGGGGAGGGTTATAATTTTGAAAAATGTTTTGTTGAAGAACTGTGCCAGATATTTTACTGCCGCTGGGTGATGGGAAGTGGAGATATAGCATGGGTTCTAACCATCAGATTTTTGTGAGCCTTGGGGCCTCTGAGAAAAATCTTGGGGGGGGTGTGACGTTAACCACTCCGTTAGAACCGCATGGCTTGTCCTACAGTGACTCGCTAGGATCGCCAGGGCAGTGGATGGGGCTACAGTTTGTGTATTAGAGTGTGCTTTATTTCATATGAAAGCTCGTGTCATGGGCAGTCCAGAAAGGCTCTTTGTTTTCGCCCATGTCAAGGCTTTATATATTTAATTGTAAAATATATATTTTATCATTAACTAGTAATGATAGGATCTGGGAGAGAGAGAGGGAGTAGAACAGAGTGAGAGGGGGCGCGCAGTGTTTTTTGTCCCGCTCGATGACGTCACGGCTGGCTGCCTCGCGGGGGTTGGTGGAGAGAGGCCCTTACCATGCTGTAAGCTTTGCTAGTGGTTAAATGACTTGTAACCGCTGTTTTCCCACGCGGCTCGAGCTAGTGCGAGTATATATACAGTTCCTCGCCACTCTCTCCCTCAGATCTGGTTTCTAGAACGCACTCATCTTTTTCCCTTGCTACCTGTCACCTGCTCTGCACCTGAGAATCTTTTCCTCTGCCTATCTCTCTCATTTTCCATATCTTTCACCACCTTTTTATTAATATTATACCCCCTCTGGTTAACTCTGCAAAATCAGTTTCATGCTGGCCAGTTGTATTGTGCGTTAAGGTCTGATATAACCTATGTATGTTTAGTTGTTAAGATAAGTGGATCACGAAGCATTGGTTGGCTTTCATATTACTGCTTCCTTTAATTATTAGTGTTCTGCTGGATTAGATAATGCTAGACTGGGAGTCTGATATTATAAGGTATTGTTTCCTATGAGTGCTGGCTTTAGTTAAAAGCGGCACGACATACCTGAGAACTGGAGTTGATTGAGTAAATTCTAGTCTGTGTGCCATTGAGAATAGAGCATGCACGAATGAGGGCTTTTTGCCTATACCATTCTGCACTGTTCTAGTCTCGATTGTTTGTCTTTGAGGTACGCCAGGAGAACGCTTAATACTTCGGTATTAAGGTTTCTCAAGAGAGCTACCCTTCATTATAACGTAATATTTGACGCACAGACTTGAGATTTGCATTAGGCTATGCAGCATGCCATGCGCACCAGTATCTCGTATCATTGACTCTAGCTAGACTTTATCAGTCACATTAGACATTAAGTATATTAACCTAATTACTCTTTTTATGCATACCCGTTTATGATTACACAAGCATTTCGCAGCCTAGTTTGATGTATTGAGACACAAACGACTTAGGCTCTTTTTGTTGATAGGAATACTGCATTGTCGTGGCGATTATTATTATTGTTGTTGTGTTTAGGATATTCTTGGCTCCGACGGCATTATATATTCTGCCTTTTTGTGTGCATAGCCTGCACGAGCATTGTTCCGCTGCCTGCCTTTTTGGGTTCCATTTCCGATACGAGCATCTTTATAGCATCTAACATTTAAAGAAGATTCCTTGTTAGTGTTGAAGGACTTTAGTGCACTTTCTTTCATGCAGGAGTGCCTGACATTTATTGATTAAAGTAACGTAAGCTGTAACTTCTCTTACCACCTTACTTTGCATACCATAACCAAGCACCTTCGGTTATAGGTAGTAATAGGCTGTTTTCACATAACATTAAGCCTAGAGTAGACGCACATTTATTGAGAGTTTGATAGCCTATTATTGCATATAGAACTCTGTAGAGTATTTGTGTTCTTTGTTCACTGGGAATATACATCAGAGGTTGGAGCTAGCGCTTTCCGTTGTAACATTTATGCCATTACTAGTCCAATGAATAAGAGCCCTGATATATTTGAACCCCAGTCGTAACAATATATATATATATATACTGTATTATGTATATATAATTATCTATCTATATACATATATATATATATATATATATATATATATATATATATATATATATATATATATATATATATATATATATATGTGTGTAGTAAAACTCGCTAGGAAAATTGAAACAATGGAACACCAAGCTTTCGTCTATTCTCTCAAGACATCTTCAGGGTATGTTTATGGAATATTTTGAGACTCGGTTTTTACCTAAAATATGTAACTTTAGACTTCCTTGGTTTAGATATGTTGACGACATTTTGTGTCTTTGGCCTACCAATCAAATTCACCATTCATTCCTGTAGGATCTTCCAATAATGCTAGGGGAACTCCATAAATAAGACAAGGAAGATGTAGCTCTTGTTTACTTTTCAAGCGGTAGCTGTACATAGTTGCCAGATCGGTATCCCACTGTTGCCAAATCCTACATCTCCCCTCCAAGATCATTACATATTTGTTAAAATGGATGGAATGAATCTGAGAACATAAAACTCTTCTAGAATGAGGGAGAAAATAATACATTGTAGCTAAGTAATATGAACAATAAAAACGACTCGCCTTAAGTGACCGACAAAGTCTGAAAACAAAAATCAACACAGTACTGGTATGACAAAGTATATACAGTATAAGCTATACAGTACTGATACGACATAGTAAGTCTGAAAAAATCAACACAGTACTGGTATGACAAAGTATATACAGTATAGGCTATACAGTACTGGTATGACAAAATAAATCTGAACAAATCAATACAGTACTGGTATAATGATGAACCTTGTGCAGTAACTCTTAATTGTTATCCCATTATAGTATAGGCCTAGTATAACGTTTGATAAATTAATACAGTATTACGGAGACATACCTGCAACTCCAAAAGTAAAACAAATTAATAAATTGTGGCTTCAGCCTAATGTTAATGAAACTGAACACATAATTATGTACTGCATATGTATATCTACAATCAGGCTAAAACAATTTTTTTTTAAAGCTAAAGAACAAAAGTTATTGGAAATCAAATATATAAAATGCTAGGCTATATGATCCTAAAAGCTAAAGATACAGTATATGAAAAAAACAAAACAAAAACACAATAGTTATAGGAAACCAAATCAAACATTAAAGGACAAAAGACATCAGTACAATAAAACATGCAATATTACATAAGAAGTAAACTGTCCTTACAATACACAGATAAAAGAGAAAGAAGAAAGAAATGTGAAACATAACAGGGAGATGGAATACATGCCAGTAAAACAAAATACAATTAACAAATCCTGAAGCAAACTGGCTATATAGGTAGACAACTAAAAGAGGGAAGAAAAAAAAATAGGAGAGATAAAAGTGATAGGAAAGAAAAATGAGATAAGACATAGAGGAACACAGAAGTGACAATAATTGCAGAGGAATACAATTCATTGGACATAGTCAGCCAACCACTCTGGACGGGCTTTTAATCGGCGTGGGCGTGTAGGTACCTCCGCCGGTTGAGGTGAAGACGGTGCAGGAAGTGGTGACGACGGTGCTGGAGCTGCCAGATTGGAGATTGAAGTGTTCCTTGAAGGTGGGACGGGCGATGATGATGTGATGACTTTGAGGTGTCTTCTGTTCCTGCGAGACAGTCGACCACTACCATCTAGCCTAACTGTGTACTGTCGGTGTGGAAGAATCTCGATGATGATGCCTGACCTGTCCCACAGGTTAGATACTTGGTTCTGGACTCGGACATGGTTGCCAATGTGAAGCGGGGCTAGCCTCCTGGCAGTGCTGTCAGCAGCCAACTTTTCTTGAGTCCTGGCCATTTGACACTCTCTTGTACGTAAAGTGTGCCGCCAGTGCCTGTGTATTTGGTAGTGCTGCTTGAATGTAGGCACCCTATCTCGAAGCTGCCTGCCGGTCGCAAGTTGGGCGGGGAACTTCTCTATTCCACGGAGAGGAGTATTCAAATACTGTAGCATGGCCAAGGACACTTTGTCATTATCTAAACTGCCTCCTACTCCAATGTTGGCTCTGATAACCCGTTTTGCAGTCTTGACAGCCACCTCTGCCCTCCCATTTGACTGAGGATACTGAGCTGCAGATAGGCGCACTGTGACGCCCCATCTCTTGAAGAAAGTATCCATCTCTTCGCTCACTAAGTTGGTGCCCCCATCCATGGAAACTTGTTCGGGGGCTCCCCAACGGGTGAAGTAACTCCTTAGTTGAGATTTGATCTTGTTCGAGGTGGCACCGTAAGGGAAGTGAGCAACATCTAACCAGCCTGTTAGCCTATTGGCGTAGGCCATGTACATGTGGCCCTCTAATTGAAACATGTCCACCACTGTGTGTTGGAAGGGGTAGTCCGAGGGTGGGGTGAGGACCAGAGTCTCTGAGGGCTGTGAGGGTGCATGTATGTCACATGATGTGCACAACGTCCTGTGGTGCTGCAGGTCACCCTCCATTCCTGGCCAGTACACCGATTGCCTTGCTCTCCGCAACATAGAGTCTAGGCCCTGATGTCCGGCATGCAGGTTCGCAGCTACCTGGTGACAGAGGCCCTCTGGGATGACAAGGCGGACACAACCTTGATCGAAAGTGTAGGTGAGCAGGCCCCGAACCACAGCCAGCCGGTCCCTTACACTGTAGAACTGACGGAGGCAGGCAATTTCCTGGGATTTTTGTTGATGCCAATTCCCAGCCACAACCTTGGCTAACAGTAGCTGGTATACGGGGTCCTCTGCGGCCGCCTTTATGACTGTCTCCTCCTCCATGGTGTAGCCATCATGCACCATTGTTGCCACGGTAGCTGCTACTGCAGCCATTGTGAGGTCTTCATCAAGCTCAGCATCGAGTGTGTCGGGAGGTGCACGGAGGGCAGGGTACCGTGATAAGAAGTCGGCAGCACTATTTTTCTTTCCAGGCAGGTACTTGATCTGATACTTGTATTGCAAGGTTTTCTCCTTTAGTCTAAACAGCCTTGGGTTCAGAATATCTCCCAGGGCCTTGTCTGCCAGAAGCTTAACAAGTGGGCGGTGATCAGTGACAATTGTGAGGTTAGGGCATCCAAGAAGAAATAGCCGGGCCTTCTGGAGACACCACACAACTGCTAGGGCTTCCCCTTCCACTGCCGCATACCCCGTCTCTGCAGGAGTAAGGTGACGACTACCACATAAGGCGAGATGCCAGCCGCCTTTGCAGCAGAAGGGTGACTCGGCAGAAGTGCACATACAGTATTGCTGTAGAACAACGAATCCAATCCCTTCCTTGCTCCAGTCTGTAATGGCTGCCGTAGGTCTAGTCTTGTCGTAGTATGCCAAGCCATCCTTGGCTAGCTGGCATATGGTGTCCTGGGCTTCGCGGAGCTTGGCACGTAGTTGGTCATCCCAATATACCCGTTTTCCTGATGGTTTCTTGAGTAGTTCCCTAAATGGATCCATGATTGGGGCTGTGGCAAGGAAAGGAGCCAACTGGTTGACGAAGCCATACCAGGAGCGTATGTCAGTGATGGTGGGCTCAACTGGCATGGGGAAGTTCCTTATTGCTGCCAGTCAGTCATCTGATGGTTTATAGTGGTCCCAGCCGAGGTGAAAACCCACAAACTCAACCTCTTTCCTACCAAACTGAAATTTCTGTGGTTGAAGTGTTATACCCTTAGATGCACATGATGTTAGGAATTCATATGTGTGCCAGAATGCATCTTCCACACTTATATCATAAAGAAGGGTGTCATCTACACACTTGTATTTTCTTAAGATGTCTTGAATTGCGTCATCAAAGCGTCGAGTGTAGGCATCTGAGGCTGAACAGTGGCCCATGGGGGTTCTGCAATATTGATAACGCCCCCACGGCGTGATGAAAGTGGTGAGGCGGCAACTTTCCTCGTCAAGTGCCACTTGATGGAACCCCCAGTAGGCATCAGCTACAGTCTTGTAGGAGTGTAGTGGAACTCCAGACACCTGACACCTGACACCTGAACTCTGACACCTGACACCTGATATGGCGGCGTCTACGCCGTGGGGCCACTTCCCGAGACTGCCAACTGCGGATGGCTGCCGACCCTCCACTGCCGAAGACAAAATCAACGACCAGTGGAGGAAAACCGGATGCCGGCCGCAGGGAGCAGTTTCGGGAGCCAAACCGTCACAACCATCCCCTGCCCCTTCCCTGGGGGCACGGGTCCTTGGAGCGGCTTCGGTCGCGCCGGGAATTTCCACACCTCTCACACCACACACACACATCACACAGTTTTTCCTACACCGAGAAATGACTCTCCGGCTGTCATATCTCGAAGACTTCTTCTAGCCGGAGACATTGAGAGCAACCCAGGACCCACGTACACATACATATGTCCAACTTGCTCAAAACCCATCACTTCGAGTCGCCATACTAAGTGTTCAGTTCTCTGCAATTCATGCGGGAACTGGACCCACTTCACCTACACAACACTTGCCTCCAAGAAACACTACACAAACACTTGGACCTGTTCCTCATGCCCCTCCCTCTCCCAGTCAAATCCCTCACCTAAAACCCGTCCACCTCTCCTCCCCAACCCACCTAACCTTCCCATATCATCCATTCCCCCCCCCCTAAAACTCGTCCACCTCTCCTCCCTAACCCACCTAACCTTCCCATACCATTCACATCCTCAACTCAACACACCACACCCCATCCTAATCCATTCCAACCCCCATCTCCTGCTCCCCAATCCCCACCCTCACCTCACCCATCCCAACCCCCAGCCCCTCCCTCACCCCCACCCCCACCCCATCCTCGTGCAGCAGCGCCCAACATACATCGTGCACATAACATTAACATTCTTCAACTGAACATAGATGGCATCAACACAAAGAAACACAAACTCTCACACTTCATCAAACAACACAACATACACATTGCCATCTTACAAGAAACAAAACTCCGCACAACACAAAAAACACCCACATTTCATAATTTCACCACCATCAGACAAGACCGGGCTGTCGGCGGGGGCGGTGGACTCATCACCCTGGTACACAAAGAAATATCATACATAGTAACCAGTGTACAAACCAAATCCCTCCTCTCCCCAAATGATAATACAACAGAAATACAGTCAATTAAAATACGCACTGGCAACAACTCCAACATAACCATCATAAACACATACATCCCTCCCCAAACATCCCATACAGTACCAAATGAATACAGACCACACTTACAACACATCACAAACACCCCACACACCCCACACATCATCCTGGGTGGTGACTTCAACGCCAAGACGTCGGCCTGGTTTGTCGACAACCCCGACACAGACAGAGGGCTGGTACTACAAAACCAAACCGATAACCTCATCATCCTTAACGACATCCATCAACATACCCATATTCCTCACCAAGCCCTCTATAACCCATCATCTCCAGACATCACCTTTTGCTCCCCAGAACTCGCCTCCACAACATCCTGGAAGGTGGTCAGAACCTTAGGCTCTGACCACCTCCCGATCATTATCACCACCAAAACCAGACTCACCCCAGCTAGCCACAAACACACATACACCAATTATAAAAGAGCAAACTGGGAAGCATTCACAAATGAGACAGAACAACACTTCACAACTCTAAACAGTACACCCATCACTAACATCAACAATGCTGTACACATACTCAATAAAACTATCCAAAACGCTGACAAGAAACACATTCCAAGAGGTAACAGAAAAAGACAACCCCAACTTCACACCAGAAATTCAAAACCTCATCAGACAACGTGACATACTGAAACACTCCCCAGCACCCCACACACAAGACATCACACAACAAATTCAAGCACTCAACACCCAAACTAACAACAAAATACAAGAACAACAAAAACTAAATTGGAATAACTTCCTACAAACACTTGATCACAAAACAAACCCCAAAAAACTCTACAAAACACTAAACAGCATCACACTTTCCAACAGCAAACCAACACAATCACATGCTGCAATCACAACAACAGACTCTACTCCTTCATGTAAACAACAAACAAACACTCTCATCAATCACTTCTCACATGTCAGCCACCTAAAACCTCACAAAGACGACCGACGTGTCATCCGACGTAAGAGACAATTCCCCACAGACCCTGACTATACACCCTTCACCAATCACCAGACAAAGCATATCATCAACAATTAAATCTCAAGCACTCACCCGCCTGTGGCCTAGACAACATAAGCAACATACACCTCAGACACCTGGGACCACAAGGCATACAAGCACTCACTAACATATCAAACTACAGCTATTCACACAACACAATACCAGACATTTGGAAGCATGGTATCATCATCACATTCCCCAAACCCAACAAAGACCCCACGCTACCCTCCTCCCACCGCCCCATCACACTCCTTTGCTCCCCCTCCAAAGTCATGGAACGCCTAGTATTACAACTAATTACACCTGACCTACCCCTAGCTCCAACACAACATGGCTTTAGGCCACTGCACTCCACAAACACTCTTCTCACAGACCTTACACAAAGAGCTTTCGACGGCATCAACTCAGCTAGACCACCACACAGATCACTATTAGCCACACTCGACATTAGTAAAGCCTTCGATGCCATCCCCCGCCACAACCTAACAAACAAAATCTACAACACAAACATGCACAACAACACAAAAAGGTGGCTGGCCAACTTCCTAGCAGGCAGATGTGCACACGTATCTTTTGCCGGTCAGTCATCTAAAATCAGAAACTTTCCAAACGGAGTCCCACAAGGATCCGTCCTATCGCCCGCACTCTTCAATCTGTACATGCACGATATAACTACACCCAATACGCCCCAAATAAACTTAGCCTCCTATGCAGATGACATAACACTCACATGCACACACCATGACCCAAAAAGAGCAACAGATCTCCTTCAACCCTATCTCAAGACACTACATGGCTGGTGCACTACAAACAGACTTAATCTAGCCCCAGCCAAATCCACCGCAACCCTGCTCACAAGCTGGACAGGAGAACACGAATACATCCCTCAACTCACCATAAACAACACACCCCTAACACATACACACACACCCAAAATCCTAGGAGTAACATATGATACTCATATGACATTCAAACAGCACACCACAAACATTAAAAAGAAACTGACACCCAGACTTAACGCCCTCAGGTCAGTTGCTCACACAAAATTTGGACACAACAAAGAAACTACCACCACAGTATATAAACAATACATAAGATCAGTGATGGAATACGCAAGCCCAGCCTGGGCTTCTAACCTAGCTGAAACACATCATAAGACTTTACAGACTATTCAAAACAAAGCCCTGAAGATCATTACAGGCTGCACAGCTACTGCACCCACAGATCACCTACATCAAGAAACCAAAATCCTCAAAGTCAAAGACCATCTGGACATGAGAGGCACTCAATTCCTGGCAGCAGCCTCCACGAACCAAGACCACCCACTAAACTAAATGGCAACACACCCACAGACACCAAGAAATATAAAAACAACACCCAGCACACGGTATCACACACAATTATTGTCCTCTCTCCCTCCCTGCCCACCCTGAACCAACTTCCAGAAGCACATCCATACTCATATCTCTCACCGATCCATCCACTCACTCACAGACAACACGCAGCTGCATGCACGACCTCCCGAAATCCATCCTTCCGAATCCTCCCTTCCTCGCGAGGACAGAGTCCACCTGGCCAGGCTGAGATGCGGACACCATCCAGCTCTCCTAAGCTATCAGAAGAGACTGGATGACTCCGTTGTCGACTCCTGCCCGGGATGTAACACAGCACCCCATACCATTAAACACATCATAGAAGACTGCATTTCACACAACCACTTACGCCAACAACACAATCTACACTCAATGAGAGCTCTGTGGGAAAGCCCGATCGTGGCCATGGCCTTCCTCAGGGACTCGGGGCTGTTCGGCCAGGCAGCTTAGGGAACAACAACAACAACAACAACACCAGACACCATGTCAAAAGGAGCAGGGGTATGGTGGGTTTCCCTAAGGCAACTTGCATTTAGGCGCTGGTAATCCACTGTGCGTCTTGGCTGACCGGACTTCTTGGCTACCACCACCATCCTTGCTCACCACTCTGTGGGTTCTCCTGCAGGAACAGGCTGGATGACACCTCTCCTAATATCATCATCCAGTTGTCTTTTGACTTCATCTTGCCAGTGCTTAGGGACAGATGCTGGTGTGTGGCAGGCATGTGGAGTAGCACCAGGTAGTAGATGGATGTGGTGAGGTTCACCGGCCATTACTGGAAGGGGTTCCCTGTTAGTATTGAAAGTGGTTGATGAGAAGTGTTGCAGCAGCCACTCTTCCAGCCTCGGAGCATTTTCATCTGAAGGTGCCAGTGGAATGGTTAGTGGCCTAGGTGGTAAAGTTGTGGATGTGGGTGGCAATGGCGTGTAAATCATCCTACAATACCTTCTGAAATGGCAAAGCCTCTGGAAACCGTGGCAGGTGACTGATTTGGCTGGGCATGAAGCTTTGTCGGGGGCGTGGTGGCCACCACAATTACCACAGGGCCGGTTGGAGGAGCGCTTGGCAGCCCCGGCGTGCTGCTGCTATATCAGGTCTGAAGTCATCCATGGTGTCTGTACCAGCTGCCTGAGCAGTATCACGCCAACATTGTCCACCTAATGCATCTTGACGTGCCGCTTCATATGTACAACAAACCCCTCTAAGGGTATCAACATCATCAAAAGAATCACACATTTGAAATATATGCCTCTTTAATGCTGGATCACGGAGGCCAACCATTAACTTGCGTAGCAGCATGTACTCGGATAAATCACAATTACACTCGGGGCATTGGAACTCACAATCAGTAGCTTTCTGAGAACTTCTGATAAAAAATTCACTGACTGACTCACTTTGGCCTTGAGACACACTGAAGAATTCTGACCACTGTACTGCTTGGTTTGAAGCACGAAGGACTAGCTTGGCAATGGCATCAAGGGCTGCTTCTGATGTGAGGGCACTCCACTGGTCGTAGGAGAACCTGGCGTCGACAGCTCGCTGAAGGGCCGGAACACAATTAAGTCTGATGTGTTGGACAGCCTCCAGGGGGGACCACTTGCAGAGTTGTAGCCAGCAAGCCATTGACCGCCTCCATGACCTAAAGGCAGAAGATGACATTTCCAATTCACACTTTTCAGGGGCAGCTGACACTGAGCTTCTTGATCTGGTTCCATGGCCCTGTGTGGCAAGGTTGACCATGTTGGCTTGGAGGGATTCTATGGCACGCTGCTGGGCCGCAATTACCGCCTGTGCTTGAGTCATGGTGGTTGCTAGGTCGTGAGGCACTGCAGGACCCATGGTAGGAGCTGACCTGCATCCCCTGGGGGTGCTGTGGAATATCCTGTGAGACCGAGACATTGTTGAAGGTCATAGGCCTTGGTCAAACACACTGCGCCATGTAGGATCTTCCAATAATGCTAGGGGAACTCCATAAATAAGACACAGGAAGATGTAGCTCTTGTTTACTTCTCAAGCGGTAGCTGTACATAGTTGCCAGATCGGTATCCCACTGTTGCCAAATCCTACAATTCCTTAATAAACTTAACGATCTTGTCCCCTCGATTTCATTCAACATTGAAGAAGTAAACAATAAACTACCTTGCCTTGATATCATGATTATAAATAATAATGGTCACTTAAAATTTAAAGTATATAGAAAGCCGACTCTTGTAGAGTCCTATATTCATTTTTTCTCCAACCATCATATTAAAGTAAAACTGTCAATTTGTTCAGGTATGTTTCTAAGAGCATTAAGGACATGTAACCCAGAATTCATAGATAACGAATACAAACAAATATATAATCTAGCCAAGACACTCTGCTATCCTGAAAGTCTTGTTGATCAAAGTTTAGCCAAAGCCGAAAAAACCTTCTATAATGTAAATAATAAAGCTCCCTTTTCAAGGAAAAATATCTTAGTTTTGCCATATCATGATGAATTAACACCTCTCACAACATCTCTCAAGAATTTGAATATAAATGTAGTATTCAATTATGAAAACTCCGTCAAGTCTACTTTGATCAAAAACAGCCCTAAAAATGATGCAGGTGGTGTATATTTCATTCCGTGTAAAGGATGTAATGACATATACATAGGACAAACTGGAAACAGATTAGAGGTGAGAGTTACAACACAAACAATCAGTAAGGTCAGCTCAAGAATCTAATGGTATTTTTTAAACATAAACAAAGACAAAACCATCATGCAAATTGGGATGAGGCTAAGATGATCTACTGGTCAAGCTGCTATTATGAAAGACTATTTGCCGAGTCCGCCTTGATCAGAGATTGTATAAACACTATGAATCTAAATGATGGCCTTTACAAAATAGATAACATCCTGCTAAATCTCTTCCATGAAAATGATAAAATAAAAAGAGCTAGAAATAGATGTCCAGACCGTCAGATCATAGATTGAAACAGCTTGTAGTTTGACATCTGACCCTTTATGTGAGGTCTATCCTCATAGTATTAGATAGTTAGGTACCTTATTAATACTATACACATGAGGTATGATCACTATGTATTGTCTTTGTGTTTTGTTTTGTTTTATAATAATTATTGTATATATGTATGTTTATGTATGTATACAGTACATGTGTGTGTGTAAGTAGGTGTGTGTATGTATATATGTGTTTATGTATAATTTATATACTGTGTAGCTGTGAGGGGGATTTGCCAGGTGTGGGCTATTCGGCCTTATAAGTAGGGTTGGTTGTGGGTAGGATCTGCCTTATGTGACCTTTCGGCTTTCTGCAGACTCCCATAATGTTTTGTTTCTTTTTCTATTTTTATTATATATGTAATTTGTATGTGTATGTATGTAATGTATGTGTGTATACAGTATGCATGTATATGTGTATGTATACCGGTATGTAATTATATGTATTTCTACAGGTATATGTATGTCTTCATATTTACATAAGTTACGATAACAGTTTGAAAGGGATCTGCAAGTCCATTGATGTGTATCAAATTGTATATATGATTATATTGTATTGTTAGGCACATTTCAATGTATATATGTACACGTATTTGTGATTTTACCTCCATATCTATATATATACTGTATATACTGTATATATATATATATATATATTATATATATTATATATATTATATATATATATATATAATATATATATATATATATATATATATATATATATATTTGACCCTGTGAATGCAAAATAGGCCTCTGGCGTCAATCTTAGAAAAACATGAGGGTGTCCAGGGAATAACCGAGATCTTGCATGTCACTTGAATTCTCAGAAGTCCATCGTAAGTTAATAATAATGACATGGTATTAGCTAGAATCCATTGTCTGAGGAAGGTGTCGTTACATGCAATGGGGTTAATGAGGTAGTGCTTATTTTTTGGTCTATATATTTGTAAATTTAATTATTACGACTGTCCTCGCTAGACCTCCATCAAGCTAAAAACAACACCCCCTCGACCCCCTTTCAAGATAAATTTGTACATTTTTCGATAGAAAAATGTCCCGGCCGAAGGATGGTTCCTCCTAAAATTACAGGCTTGCTATCACTCGCTAGGATAAAATCAACATCAAAATGGCACAAATGGTCTTAAAATTGCCAAACTAATGGAGCGAAGGTCATAAAATCTAAAAACTAATGGTAATAAGCATGAGTGAGAAGGGATCCATAAAAAACAACTATGTGTTGAGTTGATTTCTTCTTCGAAAACCCTTTCACTGCATCGTTGAGAAGACGTCCAAAATGTGCTGCTCCCACCTGGTTCAGATGAACCCAATCGTCTGGAAACAAATAGTCATCGTAGTAAATTTCTTTGTAAAATCGGCTCTCCACACCGAGTCGGGGACGATTCCTGAGACGATGATCCTTGACGACTTCTCCTTAAACGACTTGATCAGCTGCTGGTACTTGAGTAGCAAATCTTCCGACAAGTTTCGCTGTACATCATTGGATCCGACTTGGATGACGTACATTGTATTAGCAGGAGCCAGCTTCAATATACTTCGTCAACTGCAGCAACTACGTCGTCCACACCACCACCAGGGATACAAAAACACTTCCTGGTCTTAGGTCCCCTGGCGCAAAACTCTGTGAAATGACCACGTACCATCGAGTCTCCCAAGAGCCGAACTTCTTCCATTTCCTCTTCGTCATCTGAGTCTGTGAGTATCTGGAAACGGTTGTGCCACTTGGTAGCCGGTATGATTTTCCTGGTCTTGGGGCGAATGCATCAAAACGCAGAAGTTGTCTTGAGGGGGAGCAGAGTCACTGTTTATTTCTTGTGCATCGGAAGCATCTGCTGAAGCGGCTACTGCAGGCGTTGATTGTTGGCAGTTGACGTTGGGGCAGCAGTGGCAGCTGGAGTTGAAGCGGTGGCAATTGAAGAGGTGATACTCCAACGTTGAGTGTTATGAACTTTTGGAGTGATTCCAGCTTCATGGTGAGGGTGTTGATCTTGTTGTGGACTTCATCAAATTTTGCTTTAACACTCCACGAGCAGCTAAGTCGGTAACTTCTACTACCTGCCAAGTGGGTGGTTTTACCCTAAACTAGCCTATTTTCCGTGCTCTTTTTCATGCATAAACAAGAGCCAGAGTGTAATACAATTATGTATCCGTGAAAGGGCGATAATTGAGCTTTCCAATGACACTAGAACCATCCTTCTACGACCACGGGTTCTCTTGCAACACGAAGGAAAAATCCCTAAAATACGGTAATTTCCTTACATAATTCCCTGTCTAGCGAGGTAGTGGGTGTGGATGTGAGAGGAGGGGAGGTTAGTCGCGGCGTGGGAGCCGTGCCGAACGGTCAGAGTCAACCTACGCTCCTCCCACCACTTGTCTCTCTCTCAGAGCCAATTATGTTCTCAAAATTGCATACCGCCTTAAGTCGGGCCCTGCTACATAGTCCTTGGTTCTCTAGACCACGTTAAGTCGGGCCCCGCTAATAAGGGGTTAAAATCCTCTCGTTGCTGGCAGAAACGGCAGACTTGAAGATCGGCAGCAGCGAACATGGTAGCACCAAACCTACCGGCGCAGCTCGTACAGGTGCGAGACATGGTGACAGTCACTCACTTCAGATCACTTCACTCACTTCAAGTCACTTCACTCTCTTCAAATCACTTCACTTACTTCAAATAATTTCACTCAATTCAATTCACTTCACTTACTTCAAATTGGTTTACTCACTTATATTCACTTTACTCACTTTTATAACTTCACTCACTTCAGATCGCTTTGCTTACTTAACACTAGATTAGCGGGCTAGCGGTTTATTTATATGTACCGCGCAGCGGGGTGTTTTTAGCCAAAATAGGGCTGTTTGCGTGATCATTTTCATGCCTAAATAAGACCCAGAGCGTAAAACAAGTATCTATCCCTGAAAGGGCATAAACAGAGCTTTCCAATGACACCATAACGATCCTTTTATGATGGCTAGTTTTCTTGCAACAACCGCGCAACGCGAGTGCAAAAAGCATGTAATTCGGCACTTTCCCCATACAATTCCGTATATAGCGAGTGAGAGAGGGTGGGAGGAGGTTGGATTCATGTCAGTAGGTTCGCCGCGGTGGTCTGGAGCAGTCATACGCTCGCTACTCTCCTGCCACCACTTGTCTCTCTCTCTCAGCAACATTACGTGCTGAAATTGCCACACGACCTATGTCGAGCGCCGCCAGATAGTCCAGATTTATTATACTCGACTTATGTTGCGCGCCGCCAGTTAAGGGTTAAATGGCTTAAATAAAAAACTAAAATTTTGAAATACGCAGAATAGGCCACCGGGGGTGATAGCCTTGCCTAATAAAATATATAAATGTTAAACACGTGGAAAGAGGCCACCAGGGTTGATAGTTTAGTCGAAAACAAAAAATGAAATACGCAGAAATAGGCCACCAAAGCCTAGTCAAGAAAAATGTAGAGTACATGAAAAGATAAACACCTGCTGAGGAATTCAATCGAATTCTATGTAAGGGGTTTCTTAGTCAGTAAATATTACAATACAGTGATGAGGATAGGCCATCAGAGATGATATCCTAGTCAGAAACAACAATTCTGGAAAAATCCGAAATAGGCTAACAGGTATGTTAGCCTAGGCAAGAAATTCGGGAATGTTCAGGTTTTTGTGATTAACCTATTAATGGACTGGGGAGAAAATAACAATTAATATTTTCAATGATAAAACAATGCATTGAACTCGCAATATGCCGCAGAACAGATGTAATAGGTCTAAGGTACTTACAATTTTTGATAAATATAGGCTAGGTTACCGGTTGCTAACCTAACCCAAAATATAAACATATATAAATGGATATAAAACAGTACGTAACTGAATTATGAGAAAGCTATGAGAAAAAATAACAGAATCGATAACTAAATGTACAAATCACAAAATAGAGATTGTAAAAGATAACTGCAACTGTATGTATCAACAGATGGCGCTGGCGTCACTGTATTCAAGCAGGACTCTATTTAGATAAACAAAGTTTATCTATCTATCTATCTATTGCCTGACGCCGTGATCCCCGAAGGGGTGGCCACGAACGAACCGCCCCCATGCACCTCTGTCCCCAGTCAGTCGACGCCCCTCCCCCCAACCAGCACCGCCTTCGTTCATGTACTTCCTCACTCCATCCTTCCACCTCATATTCGGTCTACCTCTCCCCCTCTGTCCCTCCACCTCGCTCTCGTACACCCTCTTAGTCATTCTCTCGCTTTCCATACGTTCCATATGGCCGAACCATCTCAAGTTGTTCCTTTTCACACTTTCCAGCACATCTACCTCCACACCACACCTCCTTCTTACTTCCTCATTAGTCTGTCTATCCCTCCATGTAACTCCGCACGCACTCCTTAAGTAATTCATTTCCACTGCTCTCACTCTTGGTCTGAGTCTCTCAACCAACGTCCATGCTTCGCTTCCGTAAGTCAGTGTCGGGATTACCACACTGTCATGCAAGGACTTCTTCACTTCCATACTGACCACCCTATTTCTTGTTACTGCTTTTAGCGTTCCTACAACCCTCTTCCCCTGTTGTACCCTCTCCCGCACCTCTTCATCCATAGTCCCATCTTTACTCAACACACTGCCCAGATACTTAAAAGAGTTGACGATCTCCATAGCCTGACCGTTCAGCTTCACCTCACACTCTGTGACTTCACCCCTTTCGAAGACCATAACCTTGCTCTTCCCCGTATTTACCTTCAAATTCCGTTTTTCGCACACTGTTCCAAACTCATTTACCAGACCCTGCAACTCCCATTCATTATCACTCATCAGAACTGTATCATCCGCAAACAGCAGTATAGGTAGCTTCCACTCAATTCCCTCCCTTTTCAGCGATACACCAACATTCACTGCTCTTGATAGTATTTCTTTCATGACTCCATCCATATATACAGTAAACAACCACGGGGACATCACACACCCCTGTTTCAAACCAACATTCAGGTCAAAGAACTCGCTCTGCTCACTCTCCACACGTACTGCCGCCTTTGCACCCTCATACATGCTCTTCACTGCTTTCAGCAACTTGCCCTCTACTCCGTATATTCTAAGTACTTTCCACAAACCTTCTCTATCCACTCTGTCATAGGCCTTCTCCAAGTCCATAAAGGCAACATACACCTTTTGTTTCTTCTCCAGATACTTCTCCACAACACAATTCAGGGTAAAAATCTGATCTACACATCCTCTTCCCTTCCTAAAACCTCCCTGCTCGTCGCCTATCCATTTCTCCGTTCTCACTCTCACTCTCTCAATCACTACCCTACTGTATACCTTCCCTACTACGCTTAGAAGACATATTCCTCGGTGGTTACCACACACTCCTCTTTCCCCTTTGCCCTTATATAGGGGGACTATTATGCCAGTCTTCCAGTCATCGGGTGCACTCCCCTTCTCCCATGCTAGTTTGCACATTTTCCATACCCATTCTATCACTATCTCACCACCATACCTCAACATTTCCCCACACACTCCATCTGTTCCTGGTGCTTTCCCCAACTTCACTCTTTTCATGGCTTCCCACACTTCTGACCTCCTGATCCCCACCTCCTCCTCCACTACTTCTCTTCTTCTCCCTCCCATACCATATCCAGCTATGTTTGCTGGCTCTTCATTCCTTTCATTTAGCAACTCACTGAAGTACTCCCTCCATCTTTCGACTCTCTCTTGCTTCTCGGCTAGCATTCTCCCATTCTTATCTTTCACACCCTTACTGTTTCCCTTGCTACCTTCCCTAACTTTCTTGACTTCTTTCCAGAACAGTTTCTTACTCTCCCTCCATTTTACACTCAGATTCCTTCCAAATTCCTCATCTACTCTTCTCTTACTTTCCTTCACTACTCTCTTCACCACCCTCTTACTCTCCACGTACCTCGCTCGTTTCTGTCTCTCGGAATCTTCATTCCCTCTACTACCCAACCACACTCTATATGCTTTCTTCTTTTCTTCCACAGCTATTCTTACCTCTTCTGTCCACCATGCTGTACCTTTCACTCCCCTCCCTCTTCTCCTCACTCCACACACCTCCTCACATGCTGCACAGATCTCATCCTTAAACACCTTGCTCATCTCCTCCACTTCCTCCATAACTTCCAGGTCGAACCCACCTAGTCGTCTTTCCACTGCTCTCCTGTACTCCTCCCTGACTTCCTCCTCCTGCAACCTCTCCACCCTCCTCACCATTCCACCCTCCTCTCGCCTCCCTCCCGCTCTCCTCATCCACTTCTTTTGTATCCTAACCTTAGCTACCACTACATAATGATCAGACAGACCCCCTCCAATACCCCTATACACCCTAGCATCCATCACAGATTTCTTCATTCGTTCATCCACACATACATAATCAATCAATGACTTTCGTTCCACCACTGTCTTATCTTTCATCGTCAACATCCGTTTCCACAAAAAACAAAGTTTATCAGTAAAACATTACTACAAGTAGATGGGGTGGTGAGAGGCTGTATCGGGGCACAGTGTGCCCCTGTATTGACTATTGCTCGCAAGTTTGGGGAGGCTCCACCCATACCGCACTTCTCGAAAGAGTAGAGTCCACTCGTCTCATCCACTAATTTCCTCTCCTACAGTCTCTTTCTACATGCCACAATGTTGCATCTCTTTCACTCTACTATCGGTAGAGCTCTCTCAGTGCATACCTCCTCCCTTGCGGCGAGTGCGAGGCTCCAGCCGTTCAACACAGTCTCACTCCTATTCTGTCCAGCTCTCCAACCCAAGAATTGGGAACTATACTCAATTGTTCTTCTATTCAACAAGTGAACTCTGGAACTCTCTCCCTCAACTAATCTTTCCTTCATCCTTTGACTTAAACTGCTTCAAACTTCGTGTGTCCAAGCATTTCGACCCCAATGTCCCTCGAATTCGGCCCTGTCACTCTTTCGGCTTTGGGGGAGACACTCGATACAGGCAACCTGACTTTTGTCTCCTTCATACACATAGCACAAACAAAAGGTAACTTGTGGATGTATGTGTGAGGAGGAGGTTGTTGATAGCCAACACCTTCACAGGTACAGATGGAAAGTGGAGTGGAGGAGGGAGAGAGAGACAGTAGAACGAAAAGCACTGATTTGATTATATATGTGTGGATGAACGAACGAAGAATTGTGTGCTAGATGCTAGGGTATATAGAAGCGTGGGGGGTAGGTGAAATGACGGGTCTGAAGACAAACCATCCAAGAAGCAGTTGCAGAGTAGCCAGTCTGCAACTCCAAGACCCTATAAAGACGAGAGAAATGCAGGAGCCACCCCTGTTTTCCCATGCTCTGGCCAAGGGACAAATAGAAAAGCGACCCATTCTTCCCCCGTTTTCTGCGACAACAGCCACAGGTGTGGGCGGTCCCCCTAACTCATTAGCCACCTGCTCGGGTGATGCCCCCTCGCAGCCTTATGCCAAGCACGGCGCTACATGTCCTCAGCTCCCGGTTATGGAAGCCACGGAAGAAATGGTTATGCAAATAAAACATCAACGGCCTGAAGTCTACAGATATAAATGGATATAAACAGGAGGACACATTGTGGCGGGTCGGGAGATCCAATAAACCTCGACCAAGAACAACTAGTAGGTGAGCTATAACAATGTTTGTTTAGGAATGTAGCTCATGAACGAGTCCGTACACATCCCATTTCTCCATTATTAGAATAAGTAACTAGGTCTTAAGTAATTAATGAGCTACCTAGCACATATGTATCCATGTAAACCACCACTATGTATACCTACGATAAGTATTTACCTCACAACTTCATCACAACCATTTCAAAATATCCCTCTGATGTTGAACACCTGTAAACGGGAGTCAAGGAAAAAGCCGCACATTATCTCAGGTAAATTGTCGAAAAGGATGCCAGCTACAAGACCCTACTATTCAACCCCTAACCAGGAACCGAGTAGTTAAGTAACAGTGTAGCTGGCACCAGCCTGCACCAGCTTGCCCCTGCCCTGCCCGGAGAGTGTGCGATCCTGAAGTGCCCCCTGGAGTCCTGTCGGAGGGACGCCCCACTTTCCTGAAGCCTGGAGCTTGAAGCCCTGCCGGAGTGACACCCCACCTTCCTGAAGCCTGGAGCCTGAAGTGCTGCCCGAGGATGCCCTAATAATAATAATAATAATAATAATAATATTTATTCAGTTAGCTATTTACAGAGTTGGTACCACATAGTATGTTACAAATATGACATGTACTAGCTTTGCATAATTCCAACTAAGGATAGCCCAATAAGGCCGTTAGGCGTATTTCCATTGGGGTCCTTGTGGGATTAGGTTAGCTGGGGAAAAGGGGAGGATAAAAGAAATAGATACTTTAGAGAAAGTATTTCTAGGGGGTTATTTTAAGATACCTTACATCCTATAGTAAATATCAGTAATCCGTAATCAGTAATAATTTCAGTTTGGTTTGCCTATCTCTTATGTCGTATTTAGTAGTAGACATAAGCTTGGTGCTCCCTTCTCGCAGCTGTCCGGTTCAGGTGTTCCTTCAGGCTACGTCTGAAGAAATACATTGTTCTCTTTTCACGGACTGACTGGGGTAGGTCGTTCCAGTCTTTGATGGCAGTGAAGAAGAATGTTTGCTTACCCTGTCCTTGGAATCTCGGGACCTTAAAATTAAACATCCTGTTTCTTGTATTATGTCCACTCCTCTCATTTGCTTTAACAAAATCACTCTTTTAGATACTCTGGAGCTCTGTCATAGAAAATTTTGAAGGCATTAGTTAGCCTGATTTGTTTGGCCCTGTCAGAGACATTGAGCATACCTAGTGACTGAAGTTGTTCCTGGCCAACATGTGATCTGGGTCCTAGGTTCAGCATGAACTTAACCATTTTATTTTGAGTGACCTGAAGTTTGTGCTGTGCTGATTTAGATGATGCAGAGTACCAGGATGACAGAATAGTCAAAATGACATTGAACAAGCGCTTGGCAAAGGGTCTTTTTGGTCGCCGCTGGCATGCATCCCACCTGTCTATACAGGTATTTTATATGTGCTCTACACTTACTCAGGATAGATTTCAAAATTGTTTCACCTGACAAACTCGAGTCCAGTTTTAGTCCGAGATATTTAACTTGTGACACTGTTGTTATAGGAATATCATTACAGTTGACCGAGAAGCCCCCAATGTCTCTCAGTTTGCGTTTTGTTCCACATAAGATGGCTTCCGTCTTGCCCGGGTGAAGAGATAGTTTGTTGTCCACTAGCCATTCACAACATGATTCTAGTTCTTTGGAAAGTGAAGCGGCAATAATTATTGGGTCTTTTCCTGAAACCAGAAGCACACTGTCGTCAGCATACAGTAATAATTTACACGAGACGCTCAGTCCCATGTCGTTCACATAACAGAGAAAGAGTAAGGGACCAAGGATGCTTCCCTGCGGGACTCCACAGTTAATTGGCATAGGATCAGATATATTATCATCAATTTTGACTCTTTGTGTTCTACCACTAAGATAAGATTTAAACCAGTTCACTGACCCAATGCCCATTGCTTGTAGTTTATTACATAGGATATCATGGTCTACTGTGTCAAACGCTTTTTGTAGATCAAGAAGAGCCATACCGGTGTAGTTACCTTTAGACATTTCTTTACGAATGTGATCTGTTAAGTGGATGAGACAGGAGTCTGTCGAGTACATGCATCTGAAACCTGATTGAAACTTATAGAATAGATAATTTTCTTTGAGATAGTGTTCAATTTGGGTGTATACCGCCCTTTCAAGGATTTTAGATACAATACATAATAATTATGCTAACTGGTCTGTAGTTGCCAACTTCTAGTTTATTTTCTTTCTTGAATAGAGGGGTTACAATAGCTACCTTCAGTTCAGCAGGTACAGTGTTGGTGTTAATTGACAGGTTGATGATGTGGGTTAGGGGACCTGCTATACCAATGGCTCCATCTCGTAGAAATTTGGCAGGAATTTTGTCTGGTCCTGTGCTTTTATGTACATTTAGGTTAGAGAGCTCGTCAAAACTGTATTTTGGTGTAACATTTTGCAATTCAAATGTGTTCGGGTGTATGCCTTTATCTCTGTAGAAATTTCGAAAGGTGGCCGTTGTTGTCGTGTATTTATTGAGAGGTTGAAGTAGGTTCTGTGCAAGTGTGTTTGCTATGGAGGTGAAGAAGGAGTTGAAGTAGGTTGAAATTTGTCGTTGATCGTGACAAACCTGATCATTAATGTTGAGAGCAATATTAGTGTTAGACGAATCCCTTGCCTTGTTGCTGTAGCCTGTTGTTTTTAGGTGCCTCCATAGTTTCTTTTGGTTATTCTGATATTCCTCTGCCTTATTGTGGAAATAATTAGTGTTCGCTGATTTTATTTTTCTACTTAGTTTATTCCTGGCCCTGTTGAACTCATGTTTCAGACCTTGATCCTGTCTATGTTTCGCTAGCCTTTTTAACAGATTGTCTCTGTGTTCCAGATGGTGTAGTATGTCATTGTTGATCCATGGGTCTGACCTTGCTTTAATTCGTATGTCTTTCAGAGGAGCTATTTCGTCTAGGATGTTTGTGATGATGGCTCTGAAGCCAACTCATGCGTCATTAACGTTTGTACTTCCAAACACTGGAGACCAGTCTGTATTCCATAAAATGTCCATAAATGTTTCTTTGTTGTAGTTTCTGAGTGTTCTTGTTTTGATAACCTTGTGTAGGGTAATTTTTGTGGTTTTCCGTGTGTAATATGTGACGAAGTGATCACTTATCCCAGTCTGTATAACCCCTGATTGGGATATTTTGTCCTCTTTGTTACAGTTTATGTGGTCTAATATTGTGGCAGTGTTCTCAGAGATACGTGTGGGAGTTGTGATGAGTTGTTTGTGATTGTGCATTGTCAGTATGTGCCTATATTCTCGTACAAGCCTATTATTTCGTTGTTTGTAACTCAGGTTAAAATCCCCTAGTATAATGGATTCATGCCGAGGGTCTAGCGATGACAAAGTTCGTTCAAATTTGGTCAAGAATTGTGTGTCGTCTGGTGGCCTATAGCACACCCCAATTGTGATGGGTCTTGTCCTCGGCAGGTGTAGGTCGATCCACAGAGCTTAGTGATTTTCTACATGGAGGTCGGTCATAGTTGTGTGTGTGAGGTTGTTTTTTACATACAGACATACTCCTCCCCCTTGCCTATTGCGATCATTCCTAACCATGTTGAAACCTTGAATGTTTATTTCACCATCGTTTATACTTGAATCCAGCCAGGTTTCTGTGATTGCAATTATTGAAGCTTTGGCTTTATTAGCTAACAAGTTTATTTCTGACAATTTATGGCACATTGATCTGACGTTAATGTGGATAAGATGGAGCCCTTTGTTGGTGAATACTCTGTATTCATCTTTGATTTTGGATGTGTCCTGGCTGGATTCTGAGTTGTTAATACTTGGTTCATTTACATTAATATTCGGTAATGAATGCAAGGCACACTTATTGCATAGGAATTCCCATTCTTCACTGTTGGTCTTCTTAGAGATGCACTTCATGTGAGCTACATTTTTACACTTTACACTTTACACAGTTTTGGATCTTCTGACGTCGTGTTATGAGAGATTCACAAATAAAACAAATGGGTGCGTGATGTTGCACAGCTGAGTTCCTACATTTAACACATTCAACTTCGTTTCTACTGTTAACGTAAGTACATCGGTTATGAACAATTTCATTACAACTGTTGCATTGTAAATGTGAACTCCTATTGTTGAAACCAATATTACAGACTATACATGGTTTTTTCTTACTGTTTATCGTACGTCTGTAGGTGTGGTCTGGTCCGCGTCGATCAGCTGGTTGTGCGGGAGAGGGTGGGGGATACTCGCGGTCGGGCTGTGGTTGCTGTTGTTTTCGTTGTCCGTTGTTGCTGCTTCCCTGTTGATGTGTTTGCGAGTGCTACCTGTTTTTATTGTTGTTCTTGTTGCATGTTGTGCTACTTGGGTCGCCGATATCTGTGGTATTGATGGTAACGCTGCGGCTAGTGTAGTGTTGGTGAACTTGGTGGAGTGGGTAATAGCTAATTCCCTACATTTATCGCATTCCACTTCTTTTCTGCTGGTAACATAAATACATCGATCGTGTACTGTTTCATTACAAATACTACATTGTGAAGTTGTACTCCTTTTGTTGAATCCAATATCGCACACTGTACATAGCTTCCTTTTATTGTTCGTCGTACGTCTGGCGGTGTGGTGATCAGCTGAGCGGCTAGGGTGTGAGCGCGAGGGTTGAGGACTGTCTGTGGCTATGTCTTCCCCTATGACCACTCCCACCCCCACCTGTATTTGTTGTTTGATGATGTTGTCCTTGTTCCTGGCTGCTGATGCTGCTCCATTGTTGATGTTGTTGCAACTGATACCTTCCTTCCTAGCTGCTCCGGTTACATGTTGAGCCACCGATAGTGTTGGGTTGTGTTGTGGGTTGAATTGGAGCGTGACGGGAGACTGAGTCGCCGACCGTGTTGGGTTGTGTTGTTGGTTGAATTGGAGCGTGATGGGAGACTGGGTCGCCGACAGTGTTGGGTTGTGTTGTGGGTTGAATTGGAGCGTGACGGGAGACTGGAGTACCTGCTGGCCCAGTTTGTTATAACGAATTTTTCTGCTAGGGACTGTTGAAATGTCGGTGTCTGTCTTACTTGGTTGGTGGTGAGGTTTCTTCAATGTTGAACTCGGGCCGGGGTTGGTCTCTACATCTCCGCAGCTAATTAGAGTGTAGCACAATAGGTGTTTTAGCGAGGTTGTGCCAGAGTACTTGCCAAGCCGCGGCGTCTTCCCGATATATGAAATTGACCAGGCATGGATTGTGACAGAAGGTTCACTTATGTGTGATTTTTGTGTGACGAGGTCCCTCTATACTTGTTTAGTGTTGACCTGGTACACTACCGGTCCCCTCTGCACCTGAATATCGGCACAGCCCCTCTGGATGTTGAGGAGGATGATACACAGGGAGAGAGCTACGCACGCACCCTTCATTCCTACCCTCCTGAAGTGCTACCCGAGGATGCCCTGTCCCCGGAAGTGCTGCCCGAGGACGCCCTGCCCCCGGAAGTGCTACGCCCTAGGACCTACGACCTACGTTGGCCAGCCCTGCACTCTCTTCACCAGCCCTCCAAACATTCCCTCAGGTTCTGTGTATCTTTTCGTTGTGTTATTGTTGTTGAGGTATAGGTTAAAATATGTGAATTGTGTTGTGTTAATTAATTCTGAGATCTGTGCCCAAGATCTTTAATTACGTATTGTGTTAATCCTTCAGAATCGTTACATAAAAACTTAGTTAAGGTCTGTGTTTAAGACCTAGTGTTCATAATTAGTTTATTTTCTCTAGAACGTCCTACGCATACGTTATATACATTTGTTTTAATTAACTCACCTTGCCACACTCACAGATTTTCCTAATATATGTATTCTGTTGTGTATTATGCAAGTTGAGGTCGACGTGTATTTCGTGTGTAATTACCCTTCTTGAGTCATCACTGATTACCTAGAGCCTACACCCAATTTTATAATTAATTTACCACAGTATCCTCGTTGAGAAGTGTTGTTACTTTATCAACACATTTATTTCCCGAGTTCCCCCATTTTTACTCTCTTACTTAAACTCCATTGTAATTGTTTTATGAACTAGTATTTACGTTCATTTGATTACTGATGTAAGTAATTCTGATTCTTCATGCTTAGGAATTCCAGCATTGTATAGATTCTGTTACTTAATTCCACATCACTTACCATACACCTTTAATTCCAGTGTATGTTCATTGTAAGGCTCTGTAACTCGTTCAGACGTCTTGGTAATACTATTTTGAGTATTACCTTAGCACAACTTCGTCGTGTGTGTCTTACCATACACCTTTAATTCCAGTGTATGTTCATTGTAAGACTGTTAACTCGTTCAGACGTCTTGGTAATACTATTTTGAGTATTACCTTAGCACAACTCCGTTGTGTGCGTCACCTTCTATTCATAATTAATATTGAATTAATTATTAATTCCACTGTCATTCCTTGATAGTTCCAGAGCGTTCATTGTCTAAGCTTATTTAGTCAATTTTAATCTGTTCTTAAATACAATTAATAGATATCCTTCTATATTCCATTCCTAATTATATATTCAATTTATATCTGAATTCCTCGGCTCGTTTCGTTATTCTTACATACGATCGTTGACGTGAATATAAGATATTCATTAGAAATTACATAATTTAGTCCACCCACTTTATCTTCTGTAAAATAAATTAAATCATCCCTTACCTCCACTTTCAGAGTAACATTATTTAAATTACAATTCTAGTTGCATTAACTTTGAGATTAATTTCAGCCACCTCAGTCCAGTAGGTGACCTGACCTCCACAGTTTAAGTTGGAAGGTCACTTGAGAATACCGCGACTACCTAGCCGGCTCGCCACTACCTGTCGTGTGACTCAGTCACAAACCTGAGTTATTGTTTATTCTCTCAACTCTCCCAGCCTCTCTTGTTTGAGATTGTGTTCTAGTGCTTTCACTGTTGTTTTATTCACGGAAGACACTCAACTCACATAACGATTATTATTAAGGGTTGATTCTATAAGGTACGTGCATTATTTAGTTGCAGATTATTCACCTTGTTATAACCTCAGTTGAAGAGCAATTGCTCCCCATTCATGATCTACCATTTATATGCCTGGTAATCCTTGCCGGATAGTCCCAATAATTATCTAGGTGAAGCTACATTCTGATTTTCAGGTATAGATCTAATTGAATAAACAGGTGTTTAATTGTTATGTGTGTTTTTATTGAGTGCTGTAGTACCTAATTGAATACTTATTTGTGAGAGTAAGACTGTGTTAAATTCGATCCTGTTGAGTTATTTACGTTCTATAAGTCTAGATCTGGATTTTAGTAAAGACTATAATTATACACCATGCCCTTTCGGGCATGGTGTAAAAACCTTAATCCTACACTCTAGGCCCTTTTGAGTTACAGAGAGGTCAGGGATCAAGATTATTGTCAAGTTCGTTGGAGCTACCTACTGTATAGTACCAATTTTCCTCAAACCTGTGTAGAGATATTTCTGCCCTACTTGTACATCCGCCTAGACTCCCATTTTACCCAAAAGACATCCTAGATGAACTTACGAAACAACCAGTAAACCATTAACTTACACAACAGTATTAATTTGTTTGTAGCTAGGCTGGCATACAAATCGTCTGCAGGAACTTTGTCAGATGGTCGATAAGACACTTCGAAACTTTTGTACAGAAAACTATTAACCCCTTCTGTACCGGCGACGTCCTTTTCATTATATTCTGGCAAGTATTAGACGATTTTATTCAGCTTAGGAAGGACGTCGATCAATTAAAAGGCTAAAGACTATCTCAATTCATCCTTTTAGCTACTGTATATCCTTTTTAAGCTTCATAAAATCGTCTAAATGCAGCTGAAATAAAATAAAATAGACGTCATCAGTACAGAAGAGGTTAAAGTTTTTGTTGATGTCCTGAACAGCACCACTGAGCGCTTACCAAGACGGTCCAGTTGATCTTCTCTTCCTTGGTCAGTCCTTTCAGGAACTGGGAACAGTGGGAGACTTGATTGTTGGAGACATGACCATTGACGACTTCAGGGCTATACTATTTTTGGCCGACTTGACTATTAAGGAATGGTCACGGGCCAATATTCCAGAGTAGGCGTACCTCTGGCCTGTCCCAGCAGAACCCCTAGCCTAATAATTAAGGTTGTGAGGAAGCCTTAACACCTCAGACAAATTCTAGGTTGCTACATGAACAAGTTCCGTTACTGCCATCAGGTTTGAATTTTGGCATAAATTCCTAATTAGGCTATAATCAATTGACTAGACAGCAATTGGGGGGGAGACAAATGGGGAAGGGGGGGGGGGGGGAGGCAAAATAATCAAAGTTGTTGTTCTTAGAAGCACCTCACTGTGGGCCTATTTCCACTTTATCGCCCTTAGAATCAGCTCCAGGTATACCTATCTCAATTTACCATCCCAGAAAAACTCACTTTCCTGTAACATACTCAAATGTATCGCCCATACCCTTCTTAGCCCGTTTCCTTGGCTGCAGCCTCCATGGGTCATCGTTTAGTCGCTTCACCCCGCGCTTTCGTAGACAAATTTCATCGGCAGGCAAAGTGTCAAAAAATTGAAGGTTATAAACGTTATCCAGAACACTGATATCCCATTTCACCTCAGCGAAACGCGCATCCTGGATCTCCTCTACCTCCATTACATCGGTAAAGGTATTCATATCTTTTCGATTTGACAATTAATGACACAGGTTTATGTAATATGTTAATACGAAGTACTGTACTCGAAGAAGAATATACACAACTAGCCTAGTTCACAAGGTGTCGATGACAACTTGACAAGACGTGACAACTTCCAATCAAACAAGCCCTTTGGTGAGCCCTCTCCAGCGATCCTATTCTAAATTATCTACATAGCTGCTTGTTGGTATTCTGATCCACAATAAGTTAATATTAACGTTGTTTATTGTATCTAAATTCAATCTGATTTCTAATACACAAAAATTACATGGTCATTCTTACATTTATTGCAAATTAACTATATAATGCTAAGGACATTTATATATTATCATATAGTCACCCATACAAAATATTTGTTTTCTTAATTAAACCTTTATGAGAAAATGTAACTTTTACCGGTAACTAAAATATATGTTGCGATTGCCGTATGTGTATTTTTGTATGATGATGTCATTAGTCCAGGGGTCGGTTTTCCTCGGCCCCCTTCTCCCTCGTGTTTAGTCACATTAGTTTTCAGATTTTGAGACGTTCGACCTATTAGTTTTGCAATTTTAAGACCTGTTGCCCCATTTTTTGGTCAACATTAAGATCTTTTGTCCTATTTAGATGTTGATTTTTTTCCTGGCGAGTGATAGCGAACCTGTAATTTAGGAAGAGCCAGCCTTAGCCGGGACATTTTTTTACCGAAAATGTTTACAAATATATTTCTAAGGTGGGTTGGGGGGGGGGGGGGTCTTGGGGGTGTTATTAAAAGCTTGATGGAGTATAACCTCCATTTGGAGGAAACTAAGAATATTAATTTAATAAATATACATAGGAACAAATATATACTGTACATATTTACACAAATCTCCCCTAAAGCAAAATAATGATGTCCATTTTATATTCTTTAATTTCTGCATAAGACTCCTATTTTTGTTACCTAGAGTCGGTTTCATCTCAGCTGACGGTAAATTGAATCCCTTAGTAACTTTTTTCTCGATAGGTAATGGAAAAAAGTGAACCTACTATGTCCCTTTATCATATCCATACCAAGCTTTCATAATTAACAATATATTTAACTACAATATCATTAAAAAGTGAACCTACTATGTCCCTTTATCATATCCATACCAAGCTTTCATAATTAACAATATATTTAACTACAATATCATTAAAATAGGTAATCAATAAATCAAGAGAAAGACATATCAATTTACCGTGAGCTGGAAAGAAACAGAGTACAGTTCTCTCAAATACATGTATAAATCAGTAGTTCATACTGGGTGATTTGATGCTTCGGAATGGTCTCCTGGGTTGTCACCCAGGCTTACTAGTGAATGGTCAAGATCTGTTACCTGCTCCTGACCTTAGTGACCGACCCTAGTGGACTTGGCTATCCATTAGTGTTGTGCAAGTGTTCCTAGTGTTTTAGCGTAGTGAAAAACTGTAATATAGTTAAATTGTGTGTTTAGTTGTTGCTTTCTAGCTAATCTTGGGATAAAGTGTCATAGCAGGTTTGGAGAACGAATCATCATCTGACCTTTACCAACTTATCCTCCAGGTAATGGAAGAGATGGCTGAACTAAGGTAGGTGGTTCGAACTCTAATGGAGGATGACGTTAACTGTCGGAGGGAAGTGAACTTGCTTAGAGATGAACATTTAGCTTTGACACTCAGTACAGAGGATTTTTTCAAGTCGAGTAAGGGGCCCAGGGAGATTTGTGATGCCAAGCCTTTATATTCATGGAAGGTGGCTGGCAACCAGGGTGGGAAAATTACCCTCAAGAAGCAAAGTAATGTAGGAGTGAGAGTGAGTAACACATTCGCTTCCTTGCAAGATAAATGTGAAGGGGGGCTAGTCAGGATAAGGGTGGATCTGAAGGAGCACTTGTCGCCGCTACTTCAGGAAACGATGTGACTGCTACCCCCCCTCCCCCCCCCCCCAGTAGTACCTTCAACTGCTGCCTCAGGAGTACCTGCAACTGAGTCTCCTGCTGCACCAGGAGTTCCTGCCTCTGCCGCAGCTGCCACCAAGTCATCGACAAGGAAAGGTAAGTCGTTCTCAATTGTTGGTGACTCCATGGTCAGATACTTAGGTAGGTCCACCTGTATCGATATTTGGAAGCTTGTCTGTCTGCCTGGTGCCGGGGTTAGAGGAAATAAATGACATTATGAAGGATATTGGAGATAGCCCCATTATCTGTCTCAGTACAGTTAGCAATGATGTTGGTAAAGGTAGGACGGAAGAACTGCTTCGGCAGTACAGTACACATACAAATCCTGTGTCTTGCCGAATTTACTAGAGATGGTGGCGAAAATGACTGGCATCGTTAGAGTCATATCTCTACCGTATCTCTTCCGCACGACTTGATAAGACTCTAGAGATGCCGATACGGTGGAGAAACGAATGCTACGAAGAAGATAGGAAAAGTCGTGCGAAGGCTACACGACTAGTCCACGGAAAAGATACGACCCAAAAGACTGCGATACAACTCAGAAGAATCGTAAAGACGCCGTATCGACGCCGTGAGACGTGCAACCGGATTGAGGTTAGACGCGCGGTTGCCAACTCGACCGTTGCCAATTTTCCGCACGGAAGAGATACGGTCCGCACGGCAGGCTTACGCACCAGACGACGTTGATACGAGCTATATGGCTTTGATACGGACCATACATCTTTGATACGGACCACACGATTGTGATACGGCGAGTTCGTGATGGAGACCAGACTCAGACGATTTTTTACAGTTGCTGGGGGATTCCCACAAACGCTTGAGCAGCTAAAAATCTCTATATCGACCCCCGATACGTCGCTTGGACCGTGAGAGTCACCCACGGTTAATTTCCGAAATCCATGATGATGTTGCCGATTCACCGTATCAGGCTGAAATTTCGAGTCGGGAACTCGTCTGGAAGGGCTTTCGTGTCAGTGTGCAATGACCTTAAAGACAAATTGGGTGCCAGTTCTTCCACACTGTAAAAAATATATAAGCATATTCTTCGCTTTATCAATTCATATAGATAATGAAACACTTTTTATGAATATCATTATTGTTAAGTGTTTAAGGGGGGATGGGCTGCTTTTTCTGGTCTCCTTCTCCTTCATGTTTAGTCGCATTAGTTTTCAGATTTTAAGATGTTTGTCCCATTAGTTCGTCAATTTTAAGACCCTTCACCCCATTTTTTTGTCAATATTAAAACCTTTCGTGCTGTTTAGGCGTCGATTTTTTTCTGGCGAACGATAGTGAGCCTTTAATTTTGGAAGACCCGACCTTTGGCCGGGATATTTTTTTCCCGAAAATTTACAAATTAATCTAGAAAGGGGATCTAATGGATGTTTTTTTTTTTTTTAAGTTTGATGGATGTCTAGGGAGGAAACTTTAAACATAATAGATACATGAAATAATCGACCACAAACTAAACCCTTCCACCTTAACCCCTTCCTTACCGGCGACGTCTTTTCAAATTTAGTCTGACTACTATTAGACGATTTTACTCAGTTTAAAAGAGCCTCTAGCAATTAACACACATCGAACTATCTCACTTAACCCTTTTTACTACCACAGATCCTTCACAAACTGCATAGAATTGTCTAAATATAGCTAGAATATAATACAACAGATGTCGCCGGTACAGAAGGGGTTAATGTTTACAATGTAGAGGAATACACTAATGTATATACCACTGCACAGGACATTTAAGTTTGAAGCGTTGGTCTGTCGCTTTTAAGGGGGGGGGGACCTGTTTTTGTTCTTGTCTTTTCTATCTTTCTCTGGCTTGTATCCATTTGGCCCCATTCAGCCTACTGTTTTAAGACGTTTATCCCCATCCAGGTGTAATTTTTTTACTGGTGAGCGGTAGCGAGCCAGCATATTTTTTAGTTTTGTTTGACAAGCTAAATTTGTAAATTTTTCGATAGAACAAATTTAATGTCTCCGGCAAAGCCGGTTTCTTCATATAATGATGGCTCGCTATTGCTCGCCAGGAAGAAATTGACACCTAGATGGGGATAAACGTCTTAAAATAGTTGGCTGAATGGGGCCGAATGGATACAAGCCAGAGAAAGAGAGAAAAGGACAGAAATAACAAAAAGCAGGTCACCCCCCTTAAGGGGACAGTGGGTATTTTGTGAGGTCTATTTATTTATATATTCATATTTATTTAGTTCCATCGCTAGACCTTCATCATATTTATTTAGTTCCATCGCTAGACCTTCATCAAGCTTGAAACAAACAAAAAAACACTCCCTAGACTCCCTTCAAGATAAATGTGTACATTTTTCGATAGAAAAATGTCCCGGCCAAAGCCCGATTACTCTTAAAATTACAGGTTCGCTATTGCTTGCCATGAACATATCGACACCTAAATAACACGAAAAGTCTTAATTAACATTGACACAGAAATGGGGCAAAAGGTCTTAAGATCGCCAAACTCATGGGCCGAACGTCATACATTCTGAAAACTAATGGGGCTAAACACGATGAAGAAGGGGGACCAGAAAAGCGGCCCATCTCCCCTTAACCCCTTGAGCACGATGCCACCTATCTACCTTATATCATTAGACGCTTGTATGCAGGTTAAGAAGGTCCTTAACCCCTTGAGCACGATGCCACCTATCTACCTTATATCATTAGACGCTTGTATGCAGGTTAAGAAGGTCCTTAACCCCTTGAGCATGATGCCACCTATCTACCTTATATCATTAGACGCTTGTATGCAGGTTAAGAAGGTCCTTAACCCCTTGAGCACGATGTCACCTATCTACCTTATATCATTAGACGCTTGTATGCAGGTTAAGAAGGTCCTATGTTACTATATCATTAGACGCTTGTATGCAGGTTAAGAAGGTCCTATGTTACTATATCATTAGACGCTTGTATGCAGGTTAAGAAGGTGCTATGTTACTATATCATTAGACGCTTGTATGCAGGTTAAGAAGGTGCTATGTTCCTATATCATTAGACGCTTGTATGCAGGTTAAGAAGGTGCTATGTTACTATATCATTAGACGCTTGTATGCAGGTTAAGAAGGTGCTTTTTTACTATATCATTAGACGCTTGTATGCAGGTTAAGAAGGTGCTATGTTACTATATCATTAGACGCTTGTATGCAGGTTAAGAAGGTGCTATGTTACTATATCATTAGACGCTTGTATGCAGGTTAAGAAGGTCCTATGTTACTATATCATTAGACGCTTGTATGCAGGTTAAGAAGGTCCTATGTTACTATATCATTAGACGCTTGTATGCAGGTTAAGAAGGTCCTATGTTACTATATCATTAGACGCTTGTATGCAGGTTAAGAAGGTGCTATGTTACTATATCATTAGACGCTTGTATGCAGGTTAAGAAGGTCCTATGTTACTATATCATTAGACGCTTGTATGCAGGTTAAGAAGGTCCTATGTTACTATATCATTAGACGCTTGTATGCAGGTTAAGAAGGTCCTATGTTACTATATCATTAGACGCTTGTATGCAGGTTAAGAAGGTGCTATGTTACTATATCATTAGACGCTTGTATGCAGGTTAAGAAGGTGCTATGTTACTATATCATTAGACATTTGTATGCAGGTTAAGAAGGTCCTATGTTACTATATCATTAGATGCTTGTATGCAGGTTAAGAAGGTGCTATGTTACTATATCATTAGACGCTTGTATGCAGGTTAAGAAGGTCCTATGTTACTATATCATTAGACGCTTGTATGCAGGTTAAGAAGGTGCTATGTTACTATATCATTAGACGCTTGTATGCAGGTTAAGAAGGTGCTATGTTACTATATCATTAGACGCTTGTATGCAGGTTAAGAAGGTCCTATGTTACTATATCATTAGACGCTTGTATGCAGGTTAAGAAGGTCCTATGTTACTATATCATTAGACGCTTGTATGCAGGTTAAGAAGGTCCTATGTTACTATATAATTAGACGCTTGTATGCAGGTTAAGAAGGTCCTATGTTACTATATCATTAGACGCTTGTATGCAGGTTAAGAAGGTGCTATGTTACTCAGATGGTTTATTAGACGCTTGTATGCAGGTTAAGAAGGTCCTATGTTACTCAGATGGTTTATTAGACGCTTGTATGCAGGTTAAGAAGGTGCTATGTTACTCAGATGGTTTATTAGACGCTTGTATGCAGGTTAAGAAGGTGCTATGTTACTCAGATGGTTTATTAGACGCTTGTATGCAGGTTAAGAAGGTCCTATGTTACTCAGATGGTTTATTAGACGCTTGTATGCAGGTTAAGAAGGTGCTATGTTACTCAGATGGTTTATTAGACGCTTGTATGCAGGTTAAGAAGGTGCTATGTTACTCAGATGGTTTATTAGACGCTTGTATGCAGGTTAAGAAGGTGCTATGTTACTCAGATGGTTTATTAGACGCTTGTATGCAGGTTAAGAAGGTCCTATGTTACTCAGATGGTTTATTAGAAGCTTGTATGCAGGTTAAGAAGGTCCTATGTTACTCAGATGGTTTATTAGACGCTTGTATGCAGGTTAAGAAGGTCCTATGTTACTCAGATGGTTTATTAGACACTTGTATGCAGGTTAAGAAGGTCCTATGTTACTCAGATGGTTTATTAGACGCTTGTATGCAGGTTAAGAAGGTCCTATGTTACTCAGATGGTTTATTAGACGCTTGTATGCAGGTTAAGAAGCTGCTATGTTACTCAGATGGTTTATTAGACGCTTGTATGCAGGTTAAGAAGGTCCTATGTTACTCAGATGGTTTATTAGACGCTTGTATGCAGGTTAAGAAGGTCCTATGTTACTCAGATGGTTTATTAGACGCTTGTATGCAGGTTAAGAAGGTGCTATGTTACTCAGATGGTTTATTAGACGCTTGTATGCAGGTTAAGAAGGTGCTATGTTACTCAGATGGTTTATTAGACGCTTGTATGCAGGTTAAGAAGGTCCTATGTTACTCAGATGGTTTATTAGACGCTTGTATGCAGGTTAAGAAGGTCCTATGTTACTCAGATGGTTTATTAGACGCTTGTATGCAGGTTAAGAAGGTGCTATGTTACTCAGATGGTTTATTAGACGCTTGTATGCAGGTTAAGAAGGTCCTATGTTACTCAGATGGTTTATTAGACACTTGTATGCAGGTTAAGAAGGTGCTATGTTGCTCAGATGGTTTATTAGACGCTTGTATGCAGGTTAAGAAGGTCCTATGTTACTCAGATGGATTATTAGACGCTTGTATGCAGGTTAAGAAGGTCCTATGTTACTCAGATGGTTTATTAGACGCTTGTATGCAGGTTAAGAAGGTCCTATGTTACTCAGATGGTTTATTAGACGCTTGTATGCAGGTTAAGAAGGTCCTATGTTACTCAGATGGTTTATTGAGATAGTATTTAGCCCTTTGTGTCCTAAAGGTAGATTATAAGAGAAGGAAGAGCATCTAATGGGTAACCAGACTAAGGCAACATTTACGGGGAGATGGGTTGTTTTTCTGGTCCCCCTTCTCATTCATGTTAATTAGCCCCATTAGTTTTAAGATTTTAAGACGATTGCCCCATTAGTTTGGCGATTTTAAGAACATTTGTCCGATTTTGTTTTGCCAATATTAAGACATGCAATTTAGGGGTCGATTTCTTTTCCTGGCGAGCGATAGCGAGCCTGTAATTAAGGGGAACTGGGCTTCGGCCGGGACATTTTTCTATTGAAAATGTTTACAAATTGATCTTGAAGGACGGGTCTTGAGGGCGTTATTTTAAGCTTGATGGAGATCTAGGGAGGAAACAAAAGATAATAATAAAATGATATATATATATATATATATTTATTTATATATATATATATATATATATATATATATATATATATATATTTATATATATATATATAAGCAATTAAATAAGCCCATCCCCCTTAATTAATAAGCCCATCCCCCTTAATTCATCGCGTTGAAAGGCTTAAATATAATTAGAAATCCTGTGATAATTCAATATATTATTGGAGTATGCAAATTTATCTTATACTATATTCTTTTTTGATGTTGAAATACAAACGCAGGTTCTTAGGAAGATATGTTATTATATAGGGAACTGTTGTACTTGAATATATGTATGTTAGATGTATGTATGTTAGAGGGGAGGTGTGGTGGAGTGGTCTTGCCACTGGCCTGGTAATCCAAAGGTCCCGGGTTCAAATCCCGATGTATCAATGGGAAGATATTATTGGGATGGAATTTGTGCTGTACCTAGTATCAGTGCATTACCACAAAGCCCACCGAAACGTCAATAAAATACCCTCATTGTTCCCTGATTAAATAGCACTGTATGAATATTCCCATATTCAAAATATGCTATAGGGGTGCAATGCCTGGTGAGTTATCTGCTCAACAGGTGGCGTTGTGTGTGTGTAAGTGTGAGAGTCCGAGTGTAGGGGGTGAGACAGTGAAGCACGGGAACGAGGTGGCTTCAGAGATTGGGTCGTTTCGGGCCATGAGTGAGCACCATGCCTCATGTGAAGGCAAGAGGGCAGGTGCTCGTTGTACTCTACGTGCTTCACATGTCTCACTCCCTAGACTGGAACAAGACCTCACGGGCTTCACTGTTCATTGTAAAGCGGTGAATGTTAAGGCTCTCAGCCTATGCCCGAGAGGAAGTAAGTTGGAATATAGAAAAAAAAAAAAAAAAAAAAAAATATATATATATTTAACACTGACCCTCCGTATAATAGAGCCGGTAATTTGCATATATTACATGTTGGTTTAAGGGGAGATGGGTCGTTTTTCTGGTCCCCCTTCTTCCTCATGTTTAGCCCCATTAGTTTTCAGATTTTATGAAGTTCGGCCTATCCGTTTAGCGATTTTAAGACTTTTCGCCCCATATATTTGTCAATATTAAGATTTTTCGTGTCATTTAGGTGTCATTTTTTTTCTGGCGAGCGATAGCGAGCCTGTAATTTAAGAGAAATCGGCCTTCAGCCAGAAGAAGGAAACAAAACGCGTCATCAGATCCGGAAAGGGCAAAGGATATGATTTCAGGTGTGTCTCGCCCTGCCGGTGTTATACGTGGTGATGCAGGTGTTCCTCCTGGTGATGCCCCTCCTCTACGACCCGGCCAGAGTGGGTGTCTCTCTGGTCCTCGTCTGTTCGGGCTTCCCAGTATACTACCTAGCCATCCACAGACAAGACCTAGCGCAGACATTATCGCAGCCTTTGGGTAAGTTAACAGAGAATTAGCACAGACACTATCACAGTCTTTGAGTGAGTTAACAGAGAATTAACACAGACACTATCACAGCCTTTGAGTGAGTTAGCAGAGAATTATCACAGACACTATCACAGTCTTTGGGTAAGTTAACAGGGAATTAGCACAGACACTATCACAGTCTTTGAGTGAGTTAACAGAGAATTAACACAGACACTATCACAGCCTTTGAGTGAGTTAACAGAGAATTATCACAGACACTATCACAGCCTTTGAGTGAGTTAACAGAGAATTAACACAGACACTATCACAGCCTTTGAGTGAGTTAACAGAGAATTAGCACAGACACTATCACAGCCTTTGAGTGAGTTAACAGAGAATTAACACAGACACTATCACAGCCTTTGAGTGAGTTAACAGATAATTAGCACAGACACTATCACAGCCTTTGAGTGAGTTAACAGATAATTATCACAGACACTATCACAGTCTTTGAGTGAGTTAACAGAGAATTAACACAGACACTATCACAGCCTTTGAGTGAGTTAGCAGAGAATTATCACAGACACTATCACAGCCTTTGAGTGAGTTAACAGAGAATTATCACAGACACTATCACAGCCTTCGAGTGAGTTAACAGAGAAGTAGCACAGACACTATCACAGTCTTTGAGTGAGTTAACAGGTAATTAACACAGACACTATCACAGCCTTTGAGTGAGTTCGCAGAGAATTATCACAGACACTATCACAGCCTTTGAGTGAGTTAACAGATAATTATCACAGACACTATCACAGCCTTTGAGTGAGTTAACAGAGAATTATCACAGACACTATCACAGCCTTTGAGTGAGTTAACAGAGAATTATCACAGACACTATCACAACCTTTGAGTGAGTAAACAGAGAATTAACACAGATACTATCACAGACTTTGAGTGAGTTAATAGAGAATTAATACAGGCACTATCACAGCCTTTGAGTGAGTTAACAGAGAATTAACACAGACACTATCACAGCCTTTGAGTGAGTTAACAGAGAATTATCACAGACACTATCACAGCCTTTGAGTGAGTTAACAGACAAAAACACTATCACACCCTTTGAGTGAGTTAATAGAGAATTAACACAGACACTATCACAGCCTTTGGGTGAGTTAACAGAGAATAACACAGACACTATCACAGCCTTTGATTGAGTTAAAAGATAATTAGCACAGACACTATCACAGCCTTTGAGTGAGTTAACAGAAAATTAACACAGACACTATCACAGCCTTTGAGTGAGTTAACAGAGAATTAACACAGACAATATCACAGCCTTTGAGTGAGTTAACAGAGAATTAACACAGACACTATCACAGCCTCTGAGTGAGTTAACAGATAATTAGCACAGACACTATCACAGCCTTTGAGTAAGTTAACAGAGAATTAACACAGACACTATCACAGCCTTTGAGTGAGTTAACAGAGAATTAACACAGACACTATCACAGCCTTTGAGTGAGTTAACAGATAATTATCACAGACACTATCACAGCCTTTGAGTGAGGTAACAGAGAATTAACACAGACACTATCACAGCCTTTGAGTGAGTTAACAGATAATTAACACAGACACTATCACAACCTTTGAGTGAGTTAACAGAGAATTAGCACAGACACTATCACAGCCTTTGAGTGAGTTAACAGAGAATTAACACAGACACTATCACAGCCTTTGAGTGAGTTAACAGATAATTAGCACAGACACTATCAGAGCCTTTGAGTGAGTTAACAGAGAATTAAGACAGACACTATCACAGCCTTTGAGTGAGTTAACAGAGAATTAACACAGACACTATCACAGCCTTTGAGTGAGTTAACAGAGAGTTAGCACAGACACTATCACAGCCTTTGAGTGAGTTAACAGAGAATTATCACAGACACTATCACAGCCTTTGAGTGAGTTAACAGAGAAGTAGCACAGACACTATCACAGTCTTTGAGTGAGTTAACAGAGAATTAACACAGACACTATCACAGCCTTTGAGTGAGTTAGCAGAGAATTATCACAGACACTATCACAGCCTTTGAGTGAGTTAACAGATAATTATCACAGACACTATCACAGCCTTTGAGTGAGTTAACAGAGAATTATCACAGACACTATCACAGCCTTTGAGTGAGTTAACAGAGAATTATCACAGACACTATCACAACCTTTGAGTGAGTTAACAGAGAATTAACACAGATACTATCACAGACTTTGAGTGAGTTAACAGATAATTAATACAGGCACTATCACAGCCTTTGAGTGAGTTAACAGAGAATTAACACAGACACTATCACAGCCTTTGAGTGAGTTAACAGAGAATTATCACAGACACTATCACAGCCTTTGAGTGAGTTAACAGACAAAAACACTATCACAGCCTTTGAGTGAGTTAATAGAGAATTAACACAGACACTATCACAGCCTTTGGGTGAGTTAACAGAGAATAACACAGACACTATCACAGCTTTTGATTGAGTTAAAAGATAATTAGCACAGACACTATCACAGCCTTTGAGTGAGTTAACAGAAAATTAACACAGAGACTATCACAGCCTTTGAGTGAGTTAACAGAGAATTAACACAGACAATATCACAGCCTTTGAGTGAGTTAACAGAGAATTAACACAGACACTATCACAGCCTCTGAGTGAGTTAACAGATAATTAGCACAGACACTATCACAGCCTTTGAGTAAGTTAACAGAGAATTAACACAGACACTATCACAGCCTTTGAGTGAGTTAACAGAGAATTAACACAGACACTATCACAGCCTTTGAGTGAGTTAACAGAGAATTATCACAGACACTATCACAGCCTTTGAGTGAGGTAACAGAGAATTAACACAGACACTATCACAGCCTTTGAGTGAGTTAACAGAGAATTAACACAGACACTATCACAACCTTTGAGTGAGTTAACAGAGAATTAGCACAGACACTATCACAGCCTTTGAGTGAGTTAACAGAGAATTAACACAGACACTATCACAGCCTTTGAGTGAGTTAACAGATAATTAGCACAGACACTATCAGAGCCTTTGAGTGAGTTAACAGAGAATTAAGACAGACACTATCACAGCCTTTGAGTGAGTTAACAGAGAATTAACACAGACACTATCACAGCCTTTGAGTGAGTTAACAGAGAATTAGCACAGACACTATCACAGCCTTTGAGTGAGTTAACAGATAATTAGCACAGACACTATCACAGCCTTTGAGTGAGTTAACAGAGAATTATCAGAGACACTATCACAGCCTTTGAGTGAGTTAACAGAGAATTAACACAGACACTATCAAAGCCACTGAGTGAGTTGACAGTAGAATTAGCACAGACACTATCACAGCCTTTGAGTGAGTTAACAGGTAATTAACACAGACACTATCACAACCTTTGAGTGAGTTAACAGATAATTAACACACACAGACACATTCAACCTGTCCCAAAGAAGGGTGACCGCTCTCAACCCTCCAACTATCGTCCAATTGCTCTTATCTCTTGTCTTTCTAAAGTTTTTGAAACTATTCTTGCTTCCAAATTTCTTAAGCATTTCTCTTCTCATAATCTGCTCTCAGATCGCCAGTATGGCTTCCTTAAGGGTCGCTCTACTGGTGATCTTCTTTCATATCTTACTAACTCTTGGTCATCCTCCTTCCGGGACTTCGGTGAGACTTTTTCTATTGCACTAGACATATCGAAAGCCTTCGATAGAGTCTGGCATAAATCTTTAATTTCTAAACTACCCTCCTTCGGTTTCTATCCCTCCATCTGTGCCTTTGTCTCTAATTTCCTTTCCGGCCGTTCCATAGCCGCGGTTGTGGACGGCCATTGTTCACTTCCTCACCCTATAAACTCCGGTGTTCCTCAGGGCTCTGTCCTATCTCCTATTCTCTTTCTAATTTTTATAAATGATCTCCTTAACTGTACCTTAATTCCCATCCATTCATACGCAGACGACTCAAACTTACACTACTCCATTAGTTTTTCAGAACGCCCCAGCCAGCAATCCCTCAACGACAAACGTAATGAAGCCATAGAACTCTTAAATTCTGATCTAAATACTATTTCCAATTGGGGCGGAGAAAACCTTGTTAACTTTAATGCTTCCAAAACCCAATTTCTCCATCTATCTACCCGTCAGGATCTCCCAGCGGACTATCCCTTATTCTTCAACAATACAAAAATCAACCCTTCATCTTCTCTCAATATTCTTGGTGTCTCTTTTTCTTCTGCTCTCATTTGGAAGGACCATATTACCAGTCTTGCTAAGGCAGCCTCCCAGAAGCTGGGTGTGCTCAACCGCCTTAGGGGGTTCTTTTCCCCTGCACAGCTTCTTGCTCTGTACAGGGGCATAGTGCGCCCTTGTATTGAGTATTGTTCACATGTGTGGGGAGGTTCCTCTCACACCGCTCTCCTAGACAAAGTTGAAAGGAAGGCCTTTCGTATCATTAACTCCCGTCCACTCACCAACTCTCTGCAATCTCTCTCTCTCCGCCGCAATGTTGCATCTCTCTCGCTATTCTATCGCTACTATAATAATCAGTGTTCCTCAGAGCTATCCCAGTGCATACCACCTCCTTTACGTAGGGCACGTGGTACCCGTCTTGCAACTCAATCCCACCCCTACTCTGTGCAACTCTCCAACCCAAGAGTGAAACGTTACTCTCAAACTTTCTTCTACTCAACAGCTGAGCTCTGGAACTCTCTCCCAGAATCAGTCTTTCCCTCTTCCTATGACTTAAATTGCTTCAAACTCCGTGTGTCCAGGCATTTTGGCTCGAACGTCCCTTGATTTTGGCCCTGTCACTCTTTCAACTATGGGGGAGGCACTCGCTATAGGCAGTTATGCCTTTTGCCTCCCTCAATCACATAGAAAAAAAAAAAAAAAAAAAAAGACACTATCACAGCCTTTGAGTGAGATAACAGAGAATTAACACAGACACTATCACAGCCTTTGAGTGAGTTAACAGATAGTTAACACAGACACTATCACAGCCTTTGAGTGAGTTAACAGAGAATTAACACAGACACTATCACAGCCTTTGAGTGAGTTAATAGAGAATTAACACAGACACTATCACAGCCTTTGAGTGAGTTAACAGAGAATTAACACAGACACTATCACAGCCTCTGAGTGAGTTAACAGATAATTAGCACAGACACTATCACAGCCTTTGAGTGAGTTAACAGATAATTAACACAGAGACTATCACAGCCTTTGAGTGAGTTAACAGATAATTAACACAGACACTATCACAGCCTTTGAGTGAGTTAACAGAGAATTAACACAGACACTATCACAGCCTTTGAGTGAGTTAACAGAGAATTAACAGACACTATTACAGCCTTTGAGTGAGTTAACAGAGAATTAACACAGACACTATCACAGCCTTTGAGTGAGTTAACAGAGAATTAACACAGACACTATCACAGCCTTTGAATGAGTTTACAGTAATAATTAATGGCATCTCTTTGAATTAGCACAGACACTATCACAGCCTTTGAGTAAGTTGTCAGTTATTATTAATGGCATCGTTTGGAATTATCACTACAAGAATTATTGATGGAATTGTTTGGCATTAGGTAAGATTATATAATAAGTGTACAGGGTAAATGATTAACTGGTACATCGAAGTAAACGTCAGTGTTTGTGCATGGTATAGTAGATACGTTTGAGTAAACTGCAGTGCTTAAACACTATTATTAGAAAGGATAGATTGCTGGGACTTAAACTAATTGGGAACATTGGAGAGAATTAGTGAGGGTGTACAAATTAGAGGATCTAGACTGACAGAAGGTGAAGAGGCCATGGAAGGTCCCCCATCCAACCCCAGCGACGGCTACCAGACGTCAGTAGATAAGTCACTCCCCAGTCCCAGTGACGGCTGGGAGCCGTACCTGCAGTAATGTACTTTCCTTGTAACTGTCTGTATCAGGCTGTGCCTGGTACCACAACCGTTTGAGCACTGCTCTTGATATGGCAACACTTCTCAGCTTATATCCAACCCTCTGAGAGAGCAAGTCTTCCTTCATCTCTTGAGGTGGAAGGTTGTTCTATCTTGCCAGTTTGGCCACATTGCTTGGAACTGGGGGTGACTTTTATTATTGTATCCTACTGTACAGTAGGGGTTAAGGGAGTTCACCTGCTTTTTTTTCTCTCCTTTTCTCTCTTTCTCTGGCTTGTATCCATTCGACCCCCTTCAGCCTACTGTTTTAAGACATTTATCCCCATCCAGGTGTCAATTTCTTCTTGGCGAGCGATAGCGAGCCAGCATTGTATAGAGAAATCCGGCTTCGCCAAAGTTATTTTTCTATCGAAAAATGTACAAATTTAGCCTGCTGTCAAAAATTGTTTTACAAATATGCTGGCTCGCTATCCCTCCCCAGGAAAATATAGACACCTGGATGGGGATAAACGTCTTCAAACAGTAGGCTGAATGGGTCCGAATGGATACAACCTAGAGACAGAGGAAGAGAGAGAGAGAAAAAAAACGAGGTGGGCCCCCTCAAGGGTATGGGATGGTATGTACAGTACAATGTGTCCAGCTTTTTCTTCCATTCCCCAGACCGAGTGACCTACGTGTGCCCGCTGTTGTTTACCTGTGTGCCAGCTGAGAAGAAGATGATGGAGGGATGAATATTAACCCCTTCTATAATGGCGACGTCTTTGTCATTTTAGTTTAGCTATATTTAGACGATTTTGAGCAGTTTAAGAAGGATCTGTTGTAATAAAAAGGTTTAAGTGAGATAGTTCGAAGCCTGTTAATTGCTGGAGGCCCTTTTAAAACTGAAGACAATCGTTTACTAGTAGCCAGAGTAAAGTTAAAAGGACGGCACCGGTACTGAACGGGTTAATCCCTTCAGTACAGTTAACTTTATTCTGGCTACTTTTAGACGATTGTGTTCAGTTTAAAATAGGGCCTCCAGCAATTAACAGGCTTCGAACTATCTCACTTAACCCTTTTTACTACCACAGATCCTTCTTAGACTTCACAAAATCGTTTAATTGTAGCTAGAATAAACTTGAATGGCCGTCGCGGGTACAGAATGAGTTAACCCCTTCAGTCCCGGTGATGCAGTATTTTATCTGATTTCAGCTACATTTTGACCATTTTATGAAGCTTTGGGAGGATATACAGTATGTTAGCTAAAAGGATCAATGGAGATAGTCTGCAGCCTTTCGATGTATACACGTCCTTCCTAAGCTGATTGCAATCGCTATATAGTTGTCAGAATATTATACAAAAGACGTCCCCGGTACTGAATGGGTTAATGTAAGGTCAGGGGTGTTGGAGAGAGAGGAACCTGTTGGAGTGGCTTTGTTGTGTGTGTTATTAGTGTTACGACCGGGGCTACGAATAAAACAAGGGCTTCTCAAAACGCAGGAAAAATTCGGTGACACCCGACTCGTCAAATGCAGTGTGACGTTAACCACTCCGTTAGAACCGTATGGCTTGTCCTACAGTGACTCGCTAGGATCGCCAGGGCAGTGGATGTGGCTACAGTTGATGTATTATTGTGTGCTTTATTTCATATGAAAGCTCGTGTCATGGGCAGTCCTGAAAGGCTCTTTGTTTTCGCCCATGTCAAGGCTTTATATATTTAATTGCAAAGTATATGTTTTATCATTAACCCTTAAAAAGCGGCTCACCACATAAGTCGAGTTAAATAAAGCTGGACTATGTGGCGGCGCTCGACATAACTCGAGTGGCAATTTCAGCACGTAATGTTGCTGAGAGAGAGAGACAAGTGGTGGCAGGAGAGTAGCGAGTGTATGACTGCTCCAGACCACCGCGGCGAACCTACTGACACGAATCTCACCTCCCTCCTACCTCTCTCACTCGCTATATACGGAATTGTATCGGGAAAGTGGCTAATTACATGCTTTTTGCACTCGCGTTGCACGGTTATTGCAAGAAAACTAGCCATCATAAAAGGATCGTTATGGTGTCATTCGAAAGCTCTGTTTATGCCCTTTCAGGGATAGATACTTGTTTTACGTTCTGGGTCTTATTTAGGCATGAAAATGATCACGTAAACAGCCCTATTTTGGCTAAAAACACCCCGCTGGGCGGTACATATAAATAAACCGCATAGGCCGCTCGTAAAGGGTTAAGTAGTAATGATAGGATTTGAGAGAGAGAGAGAGAGAGTAGAACAGAGTGAGAGGAGGCGCACAGTGTTTTTTGCCATGCTCGATGACGTCACGGCTGGCTCGTCTCTTGGGGATTGGTTGGAGGAGTTTTTTACCATGCTTGGTGACGTCATGGTTGGCGGGCCTCTTTTGCATTGGCTGGAGGACTTGTTACCGCTTTGCTTACGCGGTGCGAGCTAGTGCTAGTATATTATACAGCTCTCTTGCCACTCTCTCCCTCAGATCTGGTTTCTAGAACGCATCCCTCTTATCCCTTTGATATCTGTCCTCCTCTCTGCACCTGAGAACCTTTTCCTCTGCCTATCTCTCTCATTTTCCATATCTTTCACCACCTTTTATTAATAGTATATCCCCTCTGGTTAACTCTGCGTAATCAGCTTCATGCTGGCCAGTTGTATTGTGCGTTAAGGTCTTATATAACCCATGTATGTTAGTTGTTAAGATAAGTTGATCACGAAGCATTGGTTGGCATTCATATTGTTCAGTACCGCTTCCTATAATTATTAGTGTTCTGCTGGATTAGATAATGCTAGACTAGGAGTCTGATACTATAAGGTATTGTTTCCGATGGATGCTGGCTTTAGTTAAAAGCTGCACGACATACCTGAGAACTGGAGTTGATTGGGTAAATTCTAGTCTGTGTGCCATTGAGAGTAGAGCATGCACGAATGAGGGCTCTTTGCCTATACCATTCTGCACTGTTCTATGCTCGTTGTTTGTCTTTGAGGTACGCCAGGAGAACGCTTAATACTTCGGTATTAAGGTTTCTCAAGAGAGCTACCCTTCATTATAACGTAATATTTGACGCACAGACTTGAGATTTACACTAGGCTAGGCGGCATGCCATGCGCACCAGTATCTCGTATCATTGACTCTAGCTAGACTTTATCAGTCATAGTAGACATTAAGTATATTAAACCAATTATTCTTATTATGCATACCCGTTTATGATTACACAAGCATTTCGCAGCCTAGTTTGATGTATTGAGACACAAACGACTTAGGCTCTTTTTGTTGATAGGAATACTGCATTGTCGTGGCGATTATTATTATTGTTGTGGCGTTTAGGATATTCTTGGCTCCGACTGCATTATATCTCCTGCCTTTTTGTGTGCATAGCCTGCACGAGCATTGTTCCGCTGCCTGCCTTTTTGGGTTCCATTTCCGATTCGAACATCTTGATAGCATCTAACATTTAAAGAAGATTCCTTGTTGGTGTTGAAGGACTTTAGTGCACTTTCTTTCATGCAGGAGTGCCTGACATTTATTGATTAAAGTAACGTAAGCTGTAACTTCTCTTACCACCTTACTTTGCATACCATAACCAAGCACCTTCGGTTATAGGTAGTAATAGGCTGTTTTCACATAACATTAAGCCTAGAGTAGACGCACATTTATTGACAGTTTAATAACCTTTTATTGCATATAGAACTCTGGAGAGTATTTGTGTTCTTTGTTCACTGGGAATATACATCAGAGGTTGGATCTGGCACTTTCCGTTGTAGCATGTATGCCATTACTAGTCCAATGAATAAGAACCCTGATATATTTAAACCTCAGTCGTAACAAATGGCGACCTTACCTAGGATTTGGTGAACCTACATTTATTAGCAGGGAACATTTGTTGTTTTGGGGAATATTTTGCGGGGATCAGCAAGAATAATTTTTTTTGCAACATAGTATAGCCCTTGAGTATTTCCGAGAATTTTTGTGTGTATATTGAGGTATAAGAGTTTGGGGTGCTTCTTTTCTGAATATTGAGGTGGGAAATTTTTGTGAGCATCATGTCTTATACCGGATCAGAGGAGAATGGAGACACAGTACGTAATGTCGAAACTGAGGAACATCAGTATGATGAAATGGTTAATCAGGTGAACTGTGAGGAGGATGCTAGGATATTTTTGCAATGGCCTGTTACTGCCGAGCGGTTGGAGGGTATGGATCGGTACGGTCTTCAATGCCTGGCCACAGCTATCGGTCATGCGGGTACTAGCAGCATGACCAGGGATAACTTGATAACGTGTGTACTGGGACTGGTGAGCGAGATGGGTTGAGTGGTCAGAGCCCTTCGGCCATGCTTCCCCTACACTCGACTCCCAGCCATCCCAGTGGTTTGCCGACCCCGAGTACGCTTCCACAGTTGGGTGGTGACTGGCAGGGTGGGTTGCCCCTGGGTGGACCACCGGTAATTTCAAACATTGTAGCACCTTCACCTCCTCAAGGGTTAACTCCAGAATTATTGTTTCAGCTCGATTTTGCTAAGATCGAAGAGAGAAAGGCTATCAGGGCATTTTTTTTTTTTTTTTTTTTTAAGAGACAATGAACGGAGGAAGGAAAAACACAGATGAAACAAAAAGGTCCATGTGCCGAAAGGCATCCTCCATTCATAAAATGTTTGTAACAACTGGATTTAAACATTTGTAGATTGTAAGTTTGTGGAAAGCAATTCAAGGGAAGTGAATTCCAAAGAGTAGTAGCTCTGGGGATAAATGAATTCTGATAAGCAGAAGTTCTGCATTGTGGAGGAGAAAGTGTAAATTCATGGGCGCTCTCAGCTGCCCTAGTTCTACGGGGAAAGATGTGGAGAGGCGGCACAATTGAAGCAAGTTCCTCGGAACAATTGCTGTGAAAATATCTGTAGAATAATGCAAGGGATGCAACGTTTCTTCGTATGGATAATGTAGGAAGGTCCTGTGTGATTGCAGGGTTATTGATTAATCTAATAGCTTTATTTTGAATTTTGTCCAACTGCCTCAATGCAACCACTCCACTTCCACCCCACAGAGGTGAACAGTAATCCATCTGAGAACGCACATGACTTTTATATATCACGGCCAACTGCTCGTCAGTGAAGAATTCTCGAACTCTGTACAGGAGTCCCAGTTTTTTAGAGGCATTCTTAGCAATGCTTCTAACATAATGTGTCCAGCTCAAGTTAGTAGTTAATGTTACACCGAGAATGTCAATACTAGGGGAAGTGGGAATATTTACATCATTAAAAAATATATGGGAGTCAGTGAGATTCTGTCGGTTAGAAAATTGAATGTATTTGGTTTTCTGTGCATTAAAGGAAACTAGATTCTTTTGTCCCCATCCATTAATTCTAGAAAGGTCCTGGTTCAGAGAAATTGCAGTGTTTATTTTTGAATTTATAAGATCAGGTTGGGTGAAAGAATTGGTAAATGTGAAGGAACTGTGGAGTGTTGAGTCATCTGCATAGGAATGTATTGGATTATGAGTGGTAGATATGAGATCATTGATATGAATGAGGAACAGAATTGGGGCCAAAACTGATCCCTGGGGAACACCAGCATTTATTGAGTGAAATTGAGAATAAAGGCCATCTACCATTACACGTATTTTTCTGTTATGAAGATAAGAAGAAATTAGTGGAACTAATGATGCAAGGCCGTAGTGTGACATCTTCAACAATAAGGATTGATGCCAGACTCTATCAAATGCCTTTGATATATCCAGTGCTATTGTATGTGTTTCACCATGTTGGTCTGTAGCTTGGTTGATTTGATGCGTAAGAAGGCAAAGCATGTCTGCAGTTGATCGACATCGTCTAAAACCATATTGCCTATCACTGATTAATTTATTATTCTCAAGATGCTTAATTATGTGATTATTTAATATAATTTCAAAGACTTTACCAAGAGTGGAAGTTATAGCTATTGGTCTGTAGTTTGATGGATCTGAAGAGGCACCTTTTTTAGGAACTGGATGGATGTTTGCTTCTTTCCAGGGTACTGGGAAGCATGAGTACACAGACGGAAACTTTTTGCCAATACAGGAGCGAGCACCAAGGAGCAATTCTTAAGTACTATTGGAGGAATTTCATCTGGACCAGGAGCCTTATCTACTGAGAGATTCTGCAAAATAGTTTTGACATGTCTGGTGTGGATCTTAAGTGAGGGAATTTCAGGTGAATTAAAATTAAGTACAGGGACATCTTGAATTATTTCATCTAAGGTTGAGTTGGTGGAGAAAATATCCGCAAGAAGGTTAGCTTTACCTCGTGGGTCACTTACAAGATTGCCAGTCGGAGATTTTAATGGTGGAATGGATGAAGCAGTAGTGAAGTTGGATTTAAATGAGTTAAGAGTAGACCAAAATATTTTGTTATCATTTGGATTATTTAGAAGTTTATTTGCCTGCTTGTGGAGAAAGTTTGATTTAGTTAGGTTTAATACAGTTTTGGCATGATTTCTGATGTTTCTAAAGTAATTAAAGGCTTCATGAGTTTTTGATCTTGTGTATGCATTGTAGGCTATTGCTTTTTGTTCAGTTACTCTAGCACAATTATGGTCAAACCATTTAGGTGAATTAGATCTTTTACTGTACTTTTGATGAGGAATAAAAGTTTCCATTCCAATTTTTACAAAATCTTGTATGTGGCTCAAGGTGGAGTGTGCATCATTAGAAAAGAAAGAGGTCCAGGGAATATCAATAAAGAAACCTTGAAGACCCTCCCAGTCTGCCCTATCGTAATGCCATTTAGTCACCAAAACAGGTTCAGAGTGGGAAGGTGTGGTAGGTGATAGACAGGTGGCCTGTATCAGACAGTGATCAGAAGATCCAAGCGGGGACCTCACTGTAACATCATAATTTTCTGAATTGGTTGTTAAAAATAAGTCCAGTAGGTGGGAATTATGATTAGGATTATCTGGTACACGGGTGGGTTGGTTGACTAGTTGAGTGAGATTAAATGAGTCTGCAAATAGCTCACATTCAAGACCAGCATCATCAGTCCTGGCTGAATGAGTGAGCCATTCAACATTATGGACATTAAAATCACCCAACACAGTGATTTCAGAAGAAGCATTTAAGTTGAGGACACTGAGTTGTGAGGACAGAAAATCAAAAAGACTTTGCTCTGGAGGAGTATTTGGGGAACGGTAGATGCAACATATGTATTTAAATTTACCATCAGAAATTAATTTGTATATAGAATAATCAAAATAGGGACAATTGAAACTAGTCACCTCCTCCAGGGCAATTTCAGATTTTGCGAAGCAACATACACCTCCTTTAGGTCTGAAATTTTGGAGCAGTTGATAACCTGGAAAATTAAATCTAGACGTGTCAGATGTGGATGTTACTTGAGTCTCTGTCAAAAAAGGAGAGTAGGGGATTCTGCTTGAAGAAATTGGTGTACAGAATTGATGTTAGAGTGAAGTCCCCTTATATTGCTAAAGAAAAAGCTGCACCGACGAGCAGCTTTGGGACGTTGCAATGCTCTTGACACAGTCGCATGATGACGACCGGGAGGGCCCTGTGTCAATGACCCAACCCTGCCGGGGGTGGATATCCGAGGGACCACCAGGTTTGCTCTTAACAATTGTACTGCCATATTTATTGGGTAAGGTGTATGGTGTTACATGTATGATATGTAGTGGGAAGAGTAGTGTTTTATGGATAGAGGATAGCAATGTAGGGCAATGTCGTGAAGTTGAATGTGTATGTTATATAAAGAGAGTTTTCCTGATACCCCTGATGTGTGAGGCAGAAAGATATGTATCCAGCTACCAAGGCCTGGGAGAGAAAATGGAATTCAGGCTATTCCCTGAGTCTCCCGAAACCTTGGCAGTAGTACTTCCCTGGGCGGGGCTGCCTACCCCTACTACCTACATAGTAGAGATTCATAGTCTGAGATTCAACAGCAACAAAGGGCATGTGAGCTTCAGCTTCAGCAGCAAATTGAATTAGCCAAGATAGAAGAGAGAAAAACTATCAGTCAAGCAAAAATCCAAGCTGATTTAGAGTCGACTAGGTACTGTGCCGACAGGGACGTAGAGAAGTCGCGGGTAGAGGCAACGGGACAGCGACTTGGGGCTGGTAACCGTGCTCATGATCAATCTCTCTTGCACTTATTGAAACTGGTTCCGGTGTTTGATGAGAGTGGTGTAACAGAATTTTTCGCACGCTTTGAGAAGTGCCAGGAACACCAGTGGCCAGAGAATAAATGGGCAGCACTTGTATCCTCTAGATTATTAGGCAAGGGTCTTAAAGCCTACGATGCGTTACCTTTGGAGTCATGTATTGTGTATGAGGATCTCAAGGAGGCTGTCCTGAGGGCTTACGAACTGCAACCAGAAACGTACCGTTTGAAGTTCCGGGGTGTAACCAAGGGAAGAGATAGCACCTTTTTGGAACACGCCCGGGACTTGTCCGATGCTATGAGGAACTGGCTCCGATCTGAGAAGGTAACAACATTTGATGGAATTAAACAGTTAATGATGTTGGAGCAGTTCTTTAAGAGCACGGACGGTGATCTAACTTTGAACTTAAAGGAGAAAAACCCAAGAACTCTAGTCGAAGCAGCAGAAATGGCTGATCGACGGCTGTCGTTGATTCGGGGTTGCGGGTCCTCACAGAAGTACGATGCAAGTGCTAGGGACCGTTATCCTCCCCCTCCCCGTAGCAATGACACATTTAAACAAAAGAGCAATGAAACTAAAACTGAATCCCAACCTGACACCACGCCGTATAAGACAAGTCAGGGGCCTTTTACATCACAGTATAAGCCGAAACCGAAATTTATGTGTTTTAAGTGCCACCAGGAGGGTCATAAGGCAAATGAGTGCCCTAGTCGACCTCCTCCGGCAGCAGTGTCTTTTGCTCACGGCATTGGAGTGTTCAAGAGGACATCGGAGTTTGTTAGAGGCAATTCTTCCGAGGTACAAAGGAGTACAAAGGAAATCAAGCAACAACAGGTCTAGTGACCCTTCTAGGTTGCTTGTCCTCCAAAACACTGAGGATCAAGTGTCCAAACAGTGGTTTAGAGTGGGTAAGGGAACATTGGAAAGGGAACTACTGCCCTGCCACTAACGTGGCAGGACTAGGAAGTTAGTAGGGGACATATGGGTTAGTAACTGAGGGGAGGATAAAGTTATTCATTTACAAACGCAGTCAGTCGCGGGTTTGATGCGAGATATTTGTCTAGGCGGAATTTAAATGAATCAACGGTGCTGCAGTCTATAACGTCTCGGGGAAGCCTATTCCACAAGTTGACAACTCGATTGAAGAAGAAATTCTTAGATTCGTGCGAGTTAAAAGATTTACCAATAATTTTGCAACCGTTTCCCCGCGTGTAATTAGATTGGTCGATAGTGAAGTACTTACTACAGTTCATATTGTCGATGCCTTTGATGATTTTGAACACTTGAATTAAGTCGCCTCTTAATCTGCGCTGGGTTAAAGGAAATAGATTTAATTCTCTAAGACGCTCTTCGTATGGTTTGTTCTTTAGGCTAGGTATCATTTTGGTAACTCTACGTTGAACTCGTTCTAGCTTGTTTATATCTTTTTGGTAATAAGGGCACCAGGATTGAACGCAGTATTCCAGAAGAGGGCGGACTAAGGAATTGTAAAGGGTTAGGATAACTTCTTTGGATTTATGCTCAAATGACCTGCCTATAAAGCCAATTATTTTGTTTGCCTTCTTAACAACTTCTGAACATTGTTGACTCGGTTTTAGGTTACTCGATATTGTTACTCCCAGATCAGTTTCTCTGTTTACATTCTTAAGCTGAGTGCCATTCATCGAATAGTTTGCTTTCTCATTTAGGTATCCGACATGTAGTACTTTACATTTATCCGCATTGAAACTCATTTGCCAAATTTGGGCCCAACATGACAATTTATCTAGATTGTGTTGCATATCGTCAACTTGTTCTTTTGAGAGTACGCTATTTGCAATTTTTGTATCGTCAGCAAATTTTGAGATTGTACAGGTGATACCCTCATCTATGTCGTTGATGTATATTAGAAAGAGAATTGGTCCTAGTACCGATCCCTGGGGTACCCCGCTACTTACATTGGTCCATTTAGATGCCTTACCGTTTATGACTACCCTTTGCTTTCTGTTGCTGAGCCAATTTTCTATCCATTTCAACACACCGTCTTGTATTCCATGCGCTTTTAGTTTTAGCAGTAAACGTTTGTGGGGAACTTTGTCAAAGGCCTTTTGAAAATCAAGGTATATAATATCTACAGCTTTACTCTCATCGTAGAGGTTGAGGATATCGTGGAAGAAGTCTAAGAGGTTTGTTAAACAGGAACGTTTTTTACGAAAGCCGTGTTGAGTATCTTTAAGTATGTTATTTTCCTCTAAGTGATTTACGAGTCTGTCTCGTATGACCGTTTCTAGCATTTTACATACAACTGAGGTTAAGCTAATTGGACGATAGTTACTGGGTAGGGATTTGCTGCCTTTTTTGAATATCGGTGTTACGTTGGCTAGCTTCCACTGATCAGGCATAGTTCCAGACTGCAAGGATTTATTGAATAGTAATGTCAGTGGTTTGGAGAGCTCATTCTTAGCTTCCTTTAGAACTCTAGGCGAGATTGTATCAGGTCCTGGCGTTTTATTTACCTTGAGTTTATCTAAACAATTCAATACTTCTCTCTCTGTAACGGTGATATTGCTTAGAACATCTGAATTATCAATCTGAATCGGCGATGGTGTAGGGATATCACTGAGGTCTTCTGTTGTAAAAACTGATGCAAAGAAGGTATTGAGGGCATTACTCATTTGTACTTCGTCTTTGGTGTATTCTCCTTTTTCATCGACTAACGGTCCAACAGTTGAAGTAACTACTTTTTTCTTTCTGATATAACTATAGAATTCTTTCGGGTTTGTTTTACTTTGATTCGCAATATGTAACTCTAAGGTCTTTTTACTTTGCTTATTTAACTTTTTGGCTTTGCGTCGTAGCTCTACAAATTTCACCAGTTCTTCGTCATTTTGTGAGGATTTTAATCTATCATTAGCAAATTTTTAGCAAGCAGGCAGTTTGAAATATCTTTATTCCACCATTTGGGCTTATTATTATGGCCTGGACGCCGTATTTTCGATGGTATGCAGTCTTGCACTGCTTTTAGGTAAGTGGTTTCGAATAACTTCCAAGATCTATTTATGTCGTTATTGTTAATTAAAAAGCTCCAGTCAGTTTCTTTAAACATAGCTCTAAGTTTATGGAAGTTTGCTTTCTTGAAATTAGGGACTTTTTCGATGCTACTATTTGGTTCGTTACTAGTAAACTTTTAAAGTGAAAGTTATCGTACGATGGTCGCTGTTACTGAATTCATCACCAACATTCAAATTCTCTATCAATTCTTTTGTTGCAAGTACAATGTCAAGAATGTTATTACCACGGGTCGGCATTCGAACAAATTGATAAAGCGAACTCTCTTGCAAGTTCGTATACAAGTCATGTCCGGAGTGTGAAGTAAGAGTATCGCCCCACTTGGTCACAGGTAAATTAAAGTCGCCAAAAATTACGGTATCTTGTGAGTTACTTACATCTGCAATTTGTTCGTAAATTTCTCGGTCAGTTTGCACTGATTGAGCTGGAGGTCTGTATATTAACGCAAGTATTATTTTGTACCTTTATTTTTTATTAGCACAAAAGATGTGTTGACGTTCACAATTTGAGGTTTTGACACGAGGGTCGGGTTAAGACTTTCTTTGATATAAAATAAAACGCCACCTCCATTTTATTTATTCGGCTGTTCTCAAACATTACATAACCGGGAAGTGAATACTCTGCTAAAAAGTCTCTATCTTGTGTATTGAGCCAAGATTCTGTTATGCCAATCACATCATAATTTTCTGTAAACACTAGTTCCTCTAAATCTGAAAATTTATTGCGTATGCTACGAGCGTTTGCATAGAAAACCTTTAAAGTTGCGGTTTTAGAACTCGCAGATCGTTCTTTCATCGAATTTTTGGTTCTGGTCGGATCTACATTTACATTCATGGCTGTCCTCGGTCCTCGGTCGTTATCCCTGACGGTTTTGAATTTGGGTCGTGTTGGTGGAGCTTTATCCAAATGAATAAATATGAGGTAAATACACTGCCAGTGCAGAAGGATCCGGAAGGCTTATTCCCTGTCCGTGATGCCTTTAGTGACCACAGGGGACTCGGTTGTGTGGAGTGGGGGGTAGAAGACATGAGGTGAGAATTTTGCGTGACACTGGGTCATCGCAAACATTGTTGAGGAATTTCACTGGTAAACCTGTAAATACGGCGCGGGTGGTTGTGGTTCAGGGAGTTAATGCAACAAGGTCATACCCGCTTGTAAGAATGAAGATGGAAGTTGATGGTGTGACTCGTGACCTGGATGTAGGAATTGTGGAGAAGTTACCTGTTGGGGGCGTCGACCTCCTTCTCGGCAACGACTTTGCGGGGCCTACTTCTGAGGCTCCACCCTTGGTCGTTGCCGAGAAGCCGGCCGACGTGAGTAGGGAGGAGCAGGAGTGGGTTGAGAAGTGTCCGGTGCAACCTATTGTGTGTGTTGTCACCAGATCTCTTGCATCCAGGGAGTCACATTCTGGTCAACAGTCTTTAGACAAGCGGAGGAAAGGTACCGAGAAGGGGTTGAAAGTTGATGCGGTTGAGAGTTTAGTATCAACGGACATTGTCGGGGACTCATTATTAGGACCGATTTTCAAGTCTGGAGAAGACCCATTAACTGTTACTAAGAAGGCAGAGGATGGGCTTAAAAAGACGAAGAGACAGCAACGATACACAGAGAGAGAGCAACGGGAGGCTAAATTCAATGTAGGAGGGGGGCATGAGTTGTTTCGCAAACACTTAGATAAGCTTGCTCCTTCGGACATTCCTAAATTGCAATTAGAAGACCCGGAGGTTCTTCAATGTGGTACCGGTGCTGTCGAGTTGGAGGAGGACAATGATGCACAGTCGGGAGATGTAGCAACAAGGTATCCTGACGTGTACCCTATGAGAAATGGGTCAGCGAAGACGGTGGTCCGAAACTTGCTAGTGTATTTCTCCCGGTATGGTTACCCGCAGGGGATTCAGTCAGACCAAGGATCCAACTTCACTTCTAGCCTCTTTGTTCAAGCAGTGCCGCAGCATGGGATTGTTACGGTTGTGTCATCTGCGTATCATCCGGAGAGCCAGGGTGTGTTAGAGCGATGGCACTCAGCCTTGGAATCTGTGCTTCGTTATTGTTGCTTTGAGAGTGGGAAAGGTTGGGATCTTGGCCTGCCATATGTTTTGTTTGCTGCACGGGAGGTACCTGGGGAAAGTTTGGGATTCAGCCCTAATGAGCTCGTCTTTGGACACCGTGTCAGAGGGCCTCTCCATATGGTTAAATGGTTAATATGGGAGGGCGCAGAAAAACCTTGTTCTATGCTCAAGTATGTCCTCGACAGTCGAGAACGGATGTTGCGCAGTCTGGAGTTGGCTGGCCGTAATTTGACTAGCTCTCAGGCCCTCATGAAGGACAGATACGACCTCAAGGTTAAGCTCAGGGAGTTTCACGGGGGTTGGGAGGTGTTGATTCTACTGCCCCTTGTAGGTCACCCCTTATCCGCGAAGTACGCTGGTCCTTGTGGGGTGGTTGGGAAGCTGTCGGACCTGGATTACTTGGTGGCCGCTCCAGACAGGCGTGAGCGCGGTCGGTTGTGTCACGGTAATCTCATGAGGGAGTATGTGAGGCACCCCCCTGAGCCTCTCACTGTGCCTGTGATGACGTTTAGCAGTCAAGGTGGAGAAGGAGAACGGGACAGTCAAGCTCAGGTGGAGGATAACTGGAAGGATAAGAAAGTCAAATGGGCGCCTGAGTGTGAGAAGGCGTTTAGAGTAGTAAAACACCTGTTGTGCACTCACCCGATCCTCAGGGCCCCTGACTTTAGCCTACCTTTCCAACTAGCAACGGATGCTAGTGGTGTGGGGGCTGGTGCCGTCCTTATGCAAGAGGACGATGATGGGCTGGAGCATCCTGTTAGTTTCTGCTCGGAGAAGTTCAATTCAGCCCAGGGGAGCTGCTCTGTTGTCGAGAAGGAGCTACTGGCTGTTGTGCTTGGGCATTTCGAGGTCTATGTTCCAGCCTATGGTCCGGTCGTTGTAGTTTACACAGATCATCACCCTCTCAAGTTCTTGGACCAGTTTCACAATCGGAATATGAGGCTGACCGGGTGGTCGCTGGTGTTACGGGGGTATAGCCTGGACATACGCCATATTGCCGGTTGTGACAACGTGGTTGCAGATTGTCTTTCAAGGGTATATGATCCTGGGTAGATTGACACACGGGTAGCCTCCTGCTTTAGTTTGAATAGTATTTTGCGCTTGGTGCTTGTTGGCTCGCGGTTGTAGCCCAGCGTATTGGGTCGTAAATCAGGAGTTGAGCTTTTGGTATAGAAGAAAAAACTAGGCTTGCCCCTATAGTGCAGCCGAAATAAACAAATTAAAAACATAAAAATCAAATAAAAACTCTTTCTTTGATAGTTAAATTTTTTCAGTATGTTATAGCAGTAATTCTGAGTTGCACTCCTCTCAGAATGCTGGGCTAGAGAAGCTCGCTCTTGAGGAGCATAACTACATATGATTTAACCTATTGTGTTGGGGAGGGTTATAATTTTGTAAAATGTTTTGATGGGAACTGTGCCAGATATTTTACTGCCGCTGGGTGATGGGAAGTAGAGATATAGCATCGGTTGTAACCATCAGATTTTTTTTTAGCTTTGGGCCTCTGAGAAAAAATCTTGGGGGGGGGTGTCACGTTAACCACTCCGTTAGAACCGCATGGCTTGTCCTACAGTGACTCGCTAGGATCGCCAGGGCAGTGGATGTGGCTACAGTTGATGTATTATTGTGTGCTTTATTTCATATGAAAGCTCATGTCATGGGCAGTCCAGAAAGGCTCTTTGTTTTCGTCCATGTCAAGGCTTTATATATTTAATTGCAAAGTATATGTTTTATCATTAAGTAGTAATGATAGGATTTGAGAGAGAGAGAGAGAGAGAGAGTAGAACAGAGTGAGAGGAGGTACGCAGTGTTTTTTGCCATGCTCGATGACGTCACGGCTGGCTCGTCTCTTGGGGATTGGTTGGAGGAGTTTTTTAACCATGCTTGGTGACGTCATGGTTGGCGGGCCTCTTTTGCATTGGCTGGAGGACTTGTTACCGCTTTGCTTACGCGGTGCGAGCTAGTGCTATTATATATACAGCTCTCTTGCCACTCTCTCCCTCAGATCTGGTTTCTAGAACGCATCCCTCTTATTCCTTTGATATCTGTCCCCCTCACTGCACCTGAGAACCTTTTCCTCTGCCTATCTCTCTCATTTTCCATATCTTTCACCACCTTTTATTAATATTATACCCCCTCTGGTTAATTCTGCATAATCAGCTTCATGCTGGCCAGTTGTATTGTGCGTTAAGGTCTTATATAACCTATGTATGTTAGTTGTTAAGATAAGTTGATCACGAAGCATTGGTTGGCATTCATATTGTTCAGTACCGCTTCCTATAATTATTAGTGTTCTGCTGGATTAGATAATGCTAGACTAGGAGTCTGAGAAATAAATTGACTACACCGGTATCTCGGGAATGTTGGCAACAACCTTCCGATAGGGTAACCTCACTAGAGTGAACAATTTCCTACCAGAACCCGGTGATTGTATATATTGTAGATATTAATTAATGTTAGGTAATTTAGTACTGTATAAGATTACCTTGATCAAGTTAATTTAGTTATAAAACCTTGTAGAAATAAGTTTAGAAGAACTGTAAAGAGGATCAGTTTAAATATTCCCGCGATCGCATACACGATCCACCACCGTTTGCTTTAGGGTCGTTAATATCTTGATATTATGTTCACTAAATCGTTGTGAAACGATGTTCACCTTTATAATTATATAATTTAAATGCTGATAATTATTTATATGATTTCGTGAAGAGGGAATGAACCCTTGGTAACGAATTAATATATAGTTTATTTAAGAGTCGGAAATTGAAGTTCCGATCAGACGCTAGTAAACATCTGAACGGTAGAGACGTGTCCCGTGATCTCCTCCACCACAATTTCCACGCCCGGCCCGGAGTCCTGACCAATAACCCTTATCTACCGAAGCCGGAATCCTCTGAACTAAACCAGGACCCTAGTTATAGCTAAGTCATTGATATATATGGCCATTTATACAATGTTTAGTTAGGGCATCCTGAGAGATAGGCTACCATAGTTCATACCATAAGGTAGGCAATCTCAGACTATATTTTTATTTATGTTGATTAATTTAATATTTCGATTGGTGTGGTAAGAGATAACCTTTGGCCATATTATCCCCCACATTTTGGTGCCCCGAGTGAGGATTCCGATCGGTGTATAGACTAGGGGTTAGGTTAGGTCAGGTCAATTTTGTTATTAACAGTTAGGGTCCCAATTTCTATAAATGTATAAGGTCGCATTTGTGGGACACAGTTTGATACCCCGCCATTTTGAGGTCCCTAACTGTGAAATTAGATGCTATCGAGCCCCAGGAGGTAGAGCCCGTAATTTCATGACAGACAGGCGACTGAATCGTGTACTCGATTGGCCTCACCAATTGAACATCTTATATTTGGGAGGCAACGACGTACACGAAACAGTCCAAGTGTCAGAAATTACGGATGACATCATCTCTATCATCCAACTAATTGAGCAGCGCTGTGGCTCTAAGGTAGCAGTCGTCTTGCTGGAGCCACGAGAGCTGCCCCACATTCCTGAGGGTAAGCCAGGTGTAACCCGCGGTCATTACCGCACAATATACCAAGCCGTGAATCGGCGACTGCAGAGACTACTGCGCGGCTATCGAACGTTCCAGTTTGGAGCCAGACCATATCGCTGCAATTTGCGTCGTGACGGCGTCCACTGGAACCATAGAGCTCAAGCCGCGCAGGTAGCCCGCTATCACAAGTACATCGTCGATTCACGGGCAGATTGGTTGGTTTACCAGGTGATGGCCGTGGGTGAGTGGCACTGGCATGGCGTTTAAATCCTGCGGTAGAGGACTGGTAGGAGGGCCTGCAATGTTGCGTTCTCTGGCGTTTTTGAAACTCGGAGCTTGAGCTTCGTTGCAGTCCCTAAATTTCCCCCATATTTTTCTTATTTAGACCATTTTATGTCTCCGCCCTTAATGTCACCCGCGTCTGGCAGACTAGGTCGACCAGCTAAATGCTCGGGACGGAGCATATACCAAATTTAATAAATAATAAATGTGTTCCCCCCCCCCTTTTAGAAAAATGCTACTACCACAGGTACCCACTAACATCTGGCATAAGAAAACTATGATTAACTAAATATTTACAGCTTTAGCTTCATTCTTGTACCTAAATTCTCCCTATTATTTGATAATTTAGGCCTTTTTTATGTTTCTGTCCTTTAATGTCACCTGCGTCTGAAAGACCAAGTAGACTAGCTAAATGCTCGGGACGGAGCATATATGACATTTAATTCAATAATAAATATATTCCCTCCCCCTACTAGCGTGCATTCCCACGTATTAGGTAAATTATATTGTGGACTTAATGTTTTCAACTAATTATTCATCTGAATTTGTAGCAAATAATGATACGCATATAATGCTAAAGATTAACAGCTAAATTGAGTATGTGTTAGGCTATATCTAAATATAATTTTGATTGTTGAAAATTAGTCTTCAGTATAAACATTAATAATAGTCCAGAAAATAATTACCCATTTTCCAAAATGACTGATACACTCTTGAGAAAATCTATGGTGGGGAAATTAGGCTGGGTAACTAGAGCATTAAATAATTGCCAGGAGGTAAAAAGACGCGACCCCTGTCCAAGGGAGCTGTTAAAATCTCAAATCCAAGATCTTAAAACCCGGTGGGCTAATTATGAAGAGTCTTGCAATAAATTGGAGGACTTTTGCATTAAACAAGAACAATCTGAAAGGTTTGAGGAATTACAGCAAGCCTATGCAAATGCCCGTGAAAATTATTTGGATCAACTAGCGGGGTTCGAATCCTTGGCGACAGAGACAGTTACCGAAACAGGCAGTAATGGTACCAGTAATGGTACTGCGGCTCCGGGACAACAAAGCTTTAAGTTGCCACCTATAACCTTACCTGAATTTGATGGGCAATCTGATTGGAATACCTTTTGGGACAAATTTAAAGGTTTAGTTCATGACAGGTTAGATATTTCTGCAGCAAATAAATTTTCATACTTGTTGGGTCAACTTAGGGGTTTTGCATTGGACTTTATCAAGGAACTTCCCATAACAGATGCCAATTATACAGCAGCTCTAGACGTACTCAAGGAGAATTTTGAAGATACGGAGTTGACTCTACAGCGCCTAGTTTACAAATTGCTGGAGTTATCAGGACCAAAGCATACGTACCAGGATCTTCAGTCATTCCGGATCAGCTTGAATTGTGTTTTGAAATCACTTAGTACCCAGAAAGATCTTGATTCAGCTTCTTGGCTCTTGAACCATATTGTACAACAAAAGCTCTCTCAGAAAACCTGTGATGAATTGTACCACAGGTATAAGAAGAACTACTTCACGTATCAAGAGATAGAAGAGGGTTTAAGAGAGCTGTGCAAACACATGCAGGTTTCCAAGAAGGATAGCGGTATCAAGGAAGGAGACAACAAGGTTAAATACACAAAAGTGTCTACAACAGGGACTAAGGAAAAAGCAAAACCGTTCAAGAAGGAAGAGGATGGTACCTATGTGACATCCGTCCAGCAGAATAATCAAACTAATACAGTATCTAAAACAAAAGGTGTTTGGGAGAGAACAAATTCCAGTCTCAATTCTCCAGTGACCCAGGAAGTAACCAGAAATATTAACCCCACACCAGGGATAAACCAAGAAAACCGGAAGGTGTGTATGTTATGTTCAGAACAACATTCCACAGTGTATTGTAGGACTTATCCCAATCTTAAAGCTAGACTTCCACGACTCATCGAACTAGGTAAGTGTCTTGTTTGCCTTAGCACCAGACATTCTACTGAGGAATGTGCCACTAAATTAAATTTATGTTTTCGGTGCAAGACTGGTGTACATCATACCGCGTTGTGTCCCAAGATCAGTGAAGTACAACCCAAACCGACAAGTGTAAATATGACCCTGACCACTGGGAACCCAATGCATACACCGGCAGCTACTCCTACAGCCGAGATTCAACTGATCAGAGGAAAAGAGGTTATGCCGGTCAAAGCACTCTTTGATACTGGAGCGCAAAAGACCTTCATTGCCGGAAATGTTGTCAGAGCCATGAATTTGCCAACAGTAGGAAGAGTGAACATGGCAATAACTGGATTTTTGTCAAATAAGGAAACACAAACATTTGACGTGGTTAAACCCCTGATTAAATTGGGCAAATATAAATGTAAGGTGACTGCGGTGGTTAAGGAAGACATGAACACTTCTGTGGTAAATAAGGGTTTAAAGGAAGCATCTAACTTCTTAACAAAGAAGGGTGTTCAACTAGCAGACCGAACTATAGAGTCTGACGTAGTAGGTCCAATTCAACTGATCATCGGCTCCGACTATTGTGGTCGCTTCTTGCGAAAAATGACTCGGAAACACGGTATCCAGTTAATTTCTTCATCAGGTGGATATATAATCATGGGATCTCTACCCACATGTGGCCCAAGTGAATCAGACAACCGGATGGATCCAGTCTTTGTGACTCCGGCACAATCTCTGGTGGTGGCTAGAATTGGTGCAGAATTAATACCATCACAACTAGGAGACATTCTAGAAGAGCAACAAGAACCTGTTCACAAACTTTGGGAACTGGACACTGTGGGAATAGAAGCAGATCTTCCCACCCCTGAAGACATCTTAACATATAACCACTACCTAGACACAGTTGAGTATAAGGATGGCCAATACTAGGTGGGACTTCCATGGATGATAAATGCCCCTGAATTACCAACTAACTACCAGAGTTCAAGATGTCAATTAAATAAAATGGTGGAGAGATTGCGTCAACATCCTGAACGACTGGACATTTATCATAAAATAATTCAAGAGCTGTTGGAAAATGACTTTATTGAGGAGGTCCCAGGTGAAATAAACCATAAAGAGGGTCATTACCTTCCTCATCATGCTGTAAGTAAGGACTCCAGTACTACCCCCATCAGAGTGGTATTTAACTGCAGTTCTCGAGCAGCGAAGAATGAAGCAAGTCTAAACGATTGTCTCTATGTAGGACCAAATCTGACTGAAATACTGGGTGATATACTATTAAAATTCAGGACGAAGAGATTTGGGTTTGTGGCAGATATCTCCAAAGCCTTTTTGAGAATAGGTTTAAAGGAGCAGGACCGCAAATTCACAAAGTTCCTTTGGCCTGAAGATCCTTTTCAGCCTGGTGGGCGGATAAAAGAATACCGCTTTCGGTCAGTGTTGTTTGGTTCCTGCTCTAGTCCTTTCTTGATGTGCAGCACTTTGAGATATCATTTCCAGAAGACAGAGAAACCGGAAATGGGTCAACTGTTTTACATGGATAATCTTCAGGGCGTTGCCGACAGTGGAGAAGAGGTGTTTGAAATCTACAATTTGGCAAGGCAAGAATGTAATAAAGCCAATATGCCACTACAAAGTTGGAATTCAAACTCTCATATTCTTTTGGACCAGATAAGAAGAGACTATCCTGACTATCAAATACCAGAATATCAACCAGTACTCGGATTACTGTGGAAAACAACTACTGATGAGATGTCTCTAAAGCCCCTCAAGTTTCCCGATGTAAAACTCACAAAACGTACACTCTTAAGTCAGGTCTCTATGATGTTCGACCCATTGGGCATATTTAGTCCCATATCAATTAAAGGGAAGATTTTAGTTCAGGAGGCCTGGAGAGAAGCACTGAGTTGGGATACTCCATTACCTGAAAAATATACAGAAGAGTGGAAAAAATTGCAGGTGGAATATGAGAAGGTATCCTCAGTCAAGTTTCCTAGAAGATGTGATCCTACCTCTGATAATGGATTGGTAATCCAATGGACCCGGGTTCAAATCCCGATATGTCAATGGGAAGATATTATTGGGATTGAATTTGTGCTGTACCTAGTATCAGTGCATTACCACAAAGCCCACCGAAATGCCAAAAAAATACCCTCATTGTTCCCTGATTAAATAACACTGTATGAATATTCCCATATTCAAAATATGTTACAGGGGGACAATGCCTAGTGAGTTCACTACTCAATAGGTGGTGTTCTGAGAGTGAGGGTCTGAGTCTGGAGGGTGAGACGGTGAAGCACTTGAGCGAAGCAACCAGCCGCTTCAGAGATGGAGTTGCTTTGAGCCATGATGGATGCTTCACATGTCTCACTCCCCAGGCTGGAACAAGACCTCACGGGCTTCACCGTGTTGAGCGGTGGAATGTACAGGCTCTCAGCCTATGCCCGAGAGGGAGTAGTTGGAATATAGAAAAAAAAAAAAAAAAAAAAAAAAAAAAAATGAGTGTGCTCAATTGCACATATTTTGTGATGCCTCATCTAAGGCATATGGTGCAGTAGCTTATTGTGTCACTGAAGTCCGATCTACTATGATTATGTCCAAATCCCGAGTAGCGCCATTAAAACAACGTGCCCTTCCACAGTTGGAGCTGACTGCTGTTGAATTGGGAACTAGGTTAGCTACTTATTTGAATGGTATGTTTCCCTTTTTAGGTGAGACATATATATGGACAGATAGTGAGATATGTTTGCACTGGATAGCTAAGGATGATAGTCACATAGTTTATGTGCGTAACAGAGTACACAAAATAAAGGAACTGCAAATGAACTATACATTCATGCATGTTAAGTCCAAGGATAATCCGGCTGACTTGGTGAGCCGAGGTGTTGGTGTCAAGAAACTGATTAACGAAACTCTGTGGTTTCAAGGTCCGGTTTGGCTACGTCAGAGTGATTGGCCAGAACAAAAATCATACCAGAAGGTTAATGATGATAAAGTTCATATGGACCCAATAATTATCCCAGAGCCTTCAGTGATTGACATCACCAAGTTCTCCAATTTGGACAAACTATTAACTGTAACTAAATTTGTGTTTAAGTTCCTGAGCAAGAAGGTAAAGATGGATGAATTAGACCCAATTTCCTACTGGATCAAAAGGATACAAGCTGAAAAGTATGATGAGGAATTAACACAGCTACGTAAACCCAATCCCAAGCCAACCAAAAGAATGAAGGACCTTGGGCTGTATCTAGACAATCAAGAATTAATAGGTTGTCGAGGTCGTATTGGTAAAGCTGATCTACCCCTCAAAACTCGGCATCCGATCCTATTGCCCAAGGATTGCGACCTCACCAAATTGATGGTTTTAAAAGCGCATGAAACCACTAAACACGGTGGGGTAGCAGACACTCTAGCCTATATGCGACAAACATATCGGATACCCCAGGGACGACAAGCTGTTAAAAGCTGTATCAAGAATTGCATTATTTGCAAGAGGTATACAGCTATCGCTATTCCTTACCCTGGACCACCAGCTCTTCCGCCAGACCGCATTCACCAAAGGACAGCGTTTGAGGTAACGGGTATAGATTATACTGGTGCCATCACTCTCACAGGAGATGATGGTCCACCCAAGAAAGTTTACATATGTCTATTCACCTGTACCAGCACTCGGGCTATCCATTTAGAAATAGCGGAGGACATTAGCTCGGAAACCTTTATTAATTTATTTAGAAGATTTGCCGCTCGGCGAAGTTGTCCCAGACGTTTGATTAGTGACAATGGGACAAATTTTGTGGGCGCATCCCCGTTGGTTTCTGAACTATTAAAGAGCAACGCAGTACAGCAAATGCTAGATTCTAGAAATTGTTATTGGTCATTCACAACTCCCAGAGCCCCTTGGCAAAATGGATTTACAGAGAGAATGATAGGTATTGTAAAATCTTTCCTGAAAAGGGTTCTTCACAAGTCCAAGGTCACCTTGGATGAGTTAAGAACTGTTGTCACCGAAATAGAAACCAGAGTAAATAATCGACCACTAACATATCAAGATGACTCCAATCTGGAAATTGAGGCCTTAACACCGGCTCATTTATTATATGGTAGACGATTGGACCCAGTCCCCCGTTTGGACGTGACCGAGGAATTAGTGGATCCCTCCGTTAATGAAGCAGATGCACACTTGCGACGAAGCTACCATAAACTCTGCAAAATACTGGACGCCTGGAACAAACATTGGGCATCTGAGTATATCTTGAGCTTACGGGAGAGGTATTATGGTGCGAATTCTGCTAGTAACCGTCACAAACCGATAGTGGGAGACATAGTCTTGTTGAAAATGGACCAACCTCACTCTAAATGGCCCTTAGCAAGGATCCAAGAAGTCTACCCTGATTCCGAAGGAGTTATCAGAACCGTTAAGGTTGTATCTCGAGGACAAACCACTCTCCGAACTGTAGATCGTCTCATACCTATGGAACTCGCCATCCCACCGGAAGAACAGCAACCCATAGTAATAGGGAGCCCAAGACCACCACGAGCAGCTGCTGCGGGGTCTAGAAGAAATTGGCGTGATTTGTTAGCCGCAGGTGATATAACATGATGCGACACATCATACTTCGCCGGGCCCCAATCTGTGAGAAATAAATTGACTACACCGGTATCTGGGGAATGTTGGCAACAACCTTCCGATAGGGTAACCTCACTAGAGTGAACAATATCCTACCAGAACCCGGTGATTGTATATATTGTAGAGATTAATTAGTGTTAGGTAATTTAGTACTGTATAAGATTACCTTGATCAAGTTAATTTAGTTATAAAACCTTGTAGAAATAAGTTTAGAAGAACTGTAAAGAGGATCAGTTTAAATATTCCCGCGACCGCATACACGATCCACCGTTTGCTTTAGGGTCGTTAATATCTTGATATTCTGTTCACTAAATCGTTGTGAAACGATGTTCACCTTTATAATTATATAATTTAAATGCTGATAATTATTTATATGATTTCGTGAAGAGGGAATGAACCCTTGGTAACGAATTAATATATAGTTTATTTAACCCGGGAGCTGCGGGGAGACTCTTAAGAGTTCCCCCGGCGCACTGCGGGAAGACTCTTAAGAGTCAGAGAAAATAAAAATCAACTTTTGACATCGAAAAAAAAATATTTTTTTATATTTTTTTTTTTTTATTTTTTAATTTTTTTTTGGCCCCTGGGCCATGCAAAATCTCAGTCCTCTACCTCCCCTCCTTCCCCACTTTCCTCTCCTTCAGTTATCACCTATTTTCCCTGTTATTCCCTTATTCTGAGGTATATTTTCGTGCTAACATTAGAAATCCGATTGGAGGGTGTGGTCATCACTGATAGCAAGCGAGTGCAAGAGAGAGAGAGAGAGTATCGATCGACTGTGTCTCAGTGGCCTTGGGGGAAATTGGCGGGAAAGCAGATTGCCTCACCCATACATTATACAACTCGCGGGCTATATCTCCGATTTTGACCATCCAAACGCTGTTTTCACTCGTTTTATTGTTGTTTCAGGTTAATACCTTTATAATCAACCCATAATAGGCGCATATGGATAAATATTAATGCTATTAATGGCACAATGAATATTTTAGTGACGGAAACACCTCAAATACGTCAGCACAGGGGGACGTTTCCAATTACCCCCATGCGCACTTCAGAGGTTAAGAGTCAGAAATTGAAGTTCCGATCAGACGCTAGTAAACATCTGAACGGTAGAGACGTGTCCCGTGATCTCCTCCACCACAATTCCCACGCCCGGCCCGGAGTCCTGACCTATAACCCTTATCTACCGAAGCCGGAATCCTCTGAACTAAACCAGGACCCTAGTTATAGCTAAGTCATTGATATATATGGCCATTTATATAATGTTTAGTTAGGGCATCCTGAGAGATAGGCTACCGTAGTTCATACCATAAGGTAGGCGATCTCAGACTATATTTTTATTTATGTTGATTAATTTTATATTTTGATTGGTGTGGTAAGAGATAACCTTTGGCCATAATATCCCCCACACGTATTTTCGCGAGACAATTGACCTAGGTACACCCAGGTATACCTGGGTCAGCTCAGTTTTCCCGAGTCCCTGTACCTAGGTGTACCTCGGTCGACCCAGTCCCAGTGGATGTTTTCGCGAACCAGTAACGTCATCTGGGACTGGGTAAAGTCAGCCCTGGGGTCCGAGTTGGGCTGGGTTGGACTGGGTTGACCTGGGTGATGCTGACGTCACTTATGACAACAAACAAGATGGCGGAAAATGTCGGATACGGTGAAGAACTCGTTACCAGTGATGCGAGTACTTGGCTATTTTCATAAGATCTTGAATTTTTTGCCCTGACCATGCGGTCTTGAAAGTTTTAGTAATGATCTAAGATTTGATTTAGGGGAGTTAATATTGTTGATTTTGAGGGAATATACCTTGCCCTTGTTTAACACAATGATGTGTTGTTGTTTTTCATCTTATATTGCATGTGTTTAAATCATTTTCCGCATGCCATAATAATATTCAGACTACAGAAAAATAGGTAGAAAATACTCTATCAGTGCCTCTTTATTGGAACAGCCATATTGAAATTGCTTATCCAATCAGAGGGCTGTAATCCAGCCTGGGTAAAGTCAGGCTCAATTAAGAACATAAGAAAATGGGAGTCTGCAAAAAGCCGATCGGCCCACACAAGACCCTGTCACACCCAACCCCAATTACATAAGAACATATGATCGCGGGAAACTGCATATGGCCATGCGGAACACATGAAGCAGCTCCCATTCACACCCAGCCCATATCACCCATATGTGAATCCAACTTATGCTTAAAGCTCTCAACTGTTTCTGAGCTAATTACTGTTCTGGGAAGTGCATTCCACATGTTAACAACTCTATTCCCAAACCAGTGCTTTCCTATATCTTTCCTAAATCTAAACTTATCTAACTTGAAACCATTTGAGCGGGTTATGTCGCCGTTCTTTAGCTTTAATACCTCATCTATATCGCTCTTATTTAAATCTTTTATCCATTTGAATACCTCTATCATGTCTCCCCTACATCTTCGCCTTTCTAGTGAGTGCAAGCCTAAGACTTTCAACCTCTCCTCATACGATAAGTTTCTAATATTATTTATCTTTTTCGTCATTCTTCTTTGGACTGCCTCTAAAGGGTCGATATCCATTCTGTAATAAGGGCACCACAATTATACAGCATAGTCTAAATGGAGTCTTACTAATGCTAAGTATAGTTTTAAGAAAACTTCAGCAGTCCTGCTGCTAACACTCCTAGATATGAATCCTAGAACTCTATTTGCCTTGTTCCTAACACTTATACATTGTTTTCTGGGTTTCAGATCATTACTAACGAGCACCCCCAGATCCTTATCACACTCCTAGTTATCCAATTATACATTGTATAGTTTGTATTTCGCATCTAAATTACGATTTCCAATCCTTAATACCTTACATTTGTCTACATTGAAACTCATCTGCCAATTTATGGACCACTCGTGCAAATGATGTAGACCATTTTGAAGGCATTCCCTGTCGCTAGCTGACTCTATCATCCTACCTATTTTAGTATTATCAGCAAATTTACTGATCCTACTCTTTATGCCTGAGTCAAGATAATTTATGTAGATAATGAACAGAAGGGGCCCCAAAACCGACCCTTGGGGGACCCCACTTTTAACTAATCCCCAGTCCGATTTTGCACCATTTATACTAACTCTCTGCTTCCTACAAATCAGCCATGACTTAATCCACTTGAGTAGCATCCCCCCAATACCATGTCCTTCTATCTTCCTTAACAACCTTTCATGTGGAACTTTATGAAAGGCCTTACTGAAGTCTAAGTAAACTATATCATATGACTTGTCGTTATCTACCGCTTCATAAACCTCGGGGAAAAACTGAGTAAATTTGTTAGGCAGGATCGTCCTGGAGTTAAACCATGTTGAGAGGTATTTTATTAACTTGAACATTTCTAAGTGATTTCTAATTTTCCTGGCAATAATCGATTCTAGCAATTTCCCTATAATTGATGTGAGACTAATGGGACGGTAATTTGATGCTATGGACTTATCACCTTTTTTAAATATCAGAATTATATTTGCAAGCTTCCATGAATCAGGAACTAAGCCTAAAGCTAGTGAATTATTAAATAGTTGAGTTAATGGGTAACTTAGTTCGTCCTTGCATTCTTTTAATACCCTAGCATACACCTCATCTGGACCTGAAAATTTCTGAGGTTTTAGTCTATCTATTTCCTTAATTACTTAGTCACTATTGACCTGAACTGTGCTTAATAGTTCGTCTATACTACCGCTAAAAACTTGGTTGACTACTGGAACTTGATCTAAATTTTCGTTTGTAAAAACAGAAAGGAAATGACTATTTAGAGTATTGCACATTTCTAACTCATCATCTGTAATATCACCTATCCCATTCTTAAGGGGCCCTACTGTATCCTTTACCTTAGATGTAGGCTACACAATTGATAATATGCTTTAGGGTTGTTTTTGGATTAATTTGCTACCTTGATTTCGTAGTTTCTTTTTTCCTTCCTAATTTCCTTCTTGACCTGCCCGACAACAAGTTATGATGATATCCTATAAGGTGGATTTCGCCTTTCTGTATTTTTCTGTACACACCTCTCTTTCTACTATAAGATCTAATAATGATTTTGTCATCCATTTTTGTTGGTTTGTACGTGATCTAAATTTTCTTTTTGGTATATATTTATCTTGTTCACTCTGTAAGGCAGAGATGAACTGATTATACATACTATTTAAATCTTCAGTTGACTGTTTAACTATCTCAGCTGTGTGATCCACCTGGCCCCGACATCTCTGGTCTGCTGGAACTAATTGGCTTACCTGACCTAAATGTCTTGCCTCACCTGTAATCTTGAGTGACCTTTTTAAGCCCCTAAAATTCACCTTTCTAAAGTCAGGGATAAGAACCTTATTTTCCTTTGGTTTAAAATGTAATTCTATTGAGAAGTATATTGATTTATGGTCATTAATCCCTAGCTGGTAGCCCACTTCTAAATTTTGTATCCAATTTTCTTTGTTGCTAACAACTTGGTCCAGAATATTATATCATCTAGTTGGCAAATTTACAAATTGAAAGAGAAAGTTTTCTAGTACTACTTCAAGAAAATCTTCGGATTCGCTTTTGCTAGTTTGATTAACCCAGTCTATACCTGGAAGATTAAATTCGCCTAAAATGCAAACATTATTATTCCGAGAAGCCTTACTGATTTCTTCCCATAATAATATGCCTAAATTTCGACAAAGGCAGGGTGCCCTATAAATGGTTCCCAAAATAATTGTCTCACCTTCCTCGCTAATCTCTACCCACACACTTTCATTATCGGCATTTGCTTTAATATCTGATCTAAGGCAACATTTTAAAGTATCCCTGACATTAATTGCGACTCCACCTCCCCTTCTGTCTGTTCTGTTGTATTTAAATAAATTGTATCCTGGCATAATATGACATTCTGCTAACAGATGTCTAGAGTCAGTATTTATAAAGGTTTCTGTAATCCCTACAATGTCTATATTTTCCTTGCTAACAATTGCCCTAAGCTGATCCATTTTGTTACATAAACTTCTACAATTTGTATAATATACCCTCAACCTATTACTATTTTTTGTAACTAATTTTCTACTGTTTTAAACTAACTTATTATTTCCTTCGATTTCACAGCAGTCAATGCTATCATAATATCATATTAGGGGAGGTGTGGTGGAGTGGTCTTGCCACTGGCCTGGTAATCCAAAGGTCCCGGGTTCAAATCCCGATGTATCAATGGGAAGATATTATTGGGATGGAATTTGTGCTGTACCTAGTATCAGTGCATTACCACAAGCCCACCGAAACGTCAATAAAATACCCTCATTGTTCCCTGATTAAATAGCACTGTATGAATATTCCCATATTCAAAATATGCTATAGGGGTGCAATGCCTGGTGAGTTATCTGCTCAACAGGTGGCGTTGTGTGTGTGTAAGTGTGAGAGTCCGAGTGTAGTGGGTGAGACAGTGAAGCACAGGAACGAGGTGGCTTCAGAGATGGGGTCGTTTCGGGCCATGAGTGAGCACCGTGCCTCATGTGAAGGCAAGACTTTTTCTATTGCACTAGACATATCGAAAGCCTTCGATAGAGTCTGGCATAAATCTTTAATTTCTAAACTACCCTCCTTCGGTTTCTATCCCTCCATCTGTGCCTTTGTCTCTAATTTCCTTTCCGGCCGTTCCATAGCCGCGGTTGTGGACGGCCATTGTTCACTTCCTCACCCTATAAACTCCGGTGTTCCTCAGGGCTCTGTCCTATCTCCTATTCTCTTTCTAATTTTTATAAATGATCTCCTTAACTGTACCTTAATTCCCATCCATTCATACGCAGACGACTCAACCTTACACTACTCCATTAGTTTTTCAGAACGCCCCAGCCAGCAATCCCTCAACGACAAACGTAATGAAGCCATAGAACTCTTAAATTCTGATCTAAATACTATTTCCAATTGGGGCAGAGAAAACCTTGTTAACTTTAATGCTTCCAAAACCCAATTTCTCCATCTATCTACCCGTCAGGATCTCCCAGCGGACTATCCCTTATTCTTCAACAATACAAAAATCAACCCTTCATCTTCTCTCAATATTCTTGGTGTCTCTTTTTCTTCTGCTCTCATTTGGAAGGACCATATTACCAGTCTTGCTAAGGCAGCCTCCCAGAAGCTGGGTGTGCTCAACCGCCTTAGGGGGTTCTTTTCCCCTGCACAGCTTCTTGCTCTGTACAGGGGCATAGTGCGCCCTTGTATTGAGTATTGTTCACATGTGTGGGGAGGTTCCTCTCACACCGCTATCCTAGACAAAGTTGAAAGGAAGGCCTTTCGTATCATTAACTCCCGTCCACTCACCAACTCTCTGCAATCTCTCTCTCTCTCCGCCGCAATGTTGCATCTCTCTCGCTATTCTATCGCTACTATAATAATCAGTGTTCCTCAGAGCTATCCCAGTGCATACCACCTCCTTTACGTAGGGCACGTGGTACCCGTCTTGCAACTCAATCCCACTCCTACTCTGTGCAACTCTCCAACCCAAGAGTGAAACGTTACTCTCAAACTTTCTTCTACTCAACAGCTGAGCTCTGGAACTCTCTCCCAGAATCAGTCTTTCCCTCTTCCTATGACTTAAATTGCTTCAAACTCCGTGTGTCCAGGCATTTTGGCTCGAACGTCCCTTGATTTTGGCCCTGTCACTCTTTCAACTATGGGGGAGGCACTCGCTATAGGCAGTTATGCCTTTTGCCTCCCTCAATCACATAGAAAAAAAAAAAAAAAAAAAAAAAAGATGGCAGGTGCTCGTTGTACTCTACGTGCTTCACATGTCTCACTCCCTAGACTGGAACAAGACCTCACGGGCTTCACTGTTCATTGTAAAGCGGTGAATGTTAAGGCTCTCAGCCTATGCCCGAGAGGAAGTAAGTTGGAATATAGAAAAAAAAAAAAAAAAAAATTACTAACATTTATATTTGACGGGGGTTCTATTATATTTGACGGGGTTCTATTATATTCCTAGCTGATGTATCGTTTCTTACCCTATCCAAACTTATTTTCTGTTTTGCCCACACAGGCTTCATCTTCAGCGAAACCCCGTAAACGTCCTATCTAATGAGCTAGCTAACGTGGAAACCCCTAACCTAGAAAGATGCACCCATCCCTTACGTACATATTATCTTTACCATAGAATTTGGTCCAGTTGTCTATGAATGGTATTGCTTTCTCCTTACAATATTTTTCCAGACGACAATTTATACCAATTGTCCTGGACGTCCATTCCTTTCCAACTCCCCTTCTATTACTTCCTGCACTGAAGCAGATAATGGGGTTATCTCCACTATCTTCCATGATGTGGTCAATTTTCTCTAATACCCTCCCAACCCCTCCCGATCTTTAGGCCAGGCCAGTCTCAAAATCGCGAAAATAGAAACAGGTCTGGGTCGACCTGGGTGCACCCAGGTCGACAATGCATACCACCTCAAAGCACCTCCCTTTATCCGCTTAATTAAGGGGAGACTGACCGTTTGTTTGGTCTATTAATTAATTTATTCATATTTGTTTTTAGTTTCCTCCCTAGACCTCCATCAAGCTTAGAAAAACACCCCTAGACCCCCCTTCAAGATGAATTTGTACATTTTTCGGTAGAAAAATATCCCGGCCGAAGGCCGGTTCTTCTTAAAATTTCAGGTTCGCTATCGCTCGCCAAATAATCGACACCTAAATGGTACAAAAGGTCTTAAAATTGACAACGAAATAGGGCGAAAGGTGTAAAATCGCCAAACTAATGGATCGAACGTCTTATAATCTAAAACAAATGGAGCTAAACATGAGGGAGAAGGAGGTCCAGAAAAACGGTCTGCCTGCCCTTAACCACTCTACATTCAATACCCAGACCGGACATCAGGTGATCAAGAGTATGGTACGGTCGCGCTAATAAGTCATGTCCCAGCTGTCATTACATTTGGCTTACGCTGTGCTGTATTAAAGTCTGTCATATGTTAAATAGGGTTGGTAAGTGTAGGAACATTGTTTGTATATTTCACTCGATATGTAGAAATGAAGATTAGCTATTGCTGATACCAATTATGGATCAAAACATACTTGGTGCAGAGACATCACTTATTAGCGCAACTGTACCTGTATGAAACTGCCTTTTCAACGGATACCAAAACCATCATTGTACAGAAAAAGTTCAAGGGAGGTTTGTATTTATTTTTGTCATATATTTATATACTATAATGTAAAACTTGCAAAATAAACAAACCAAAACTTGGACGAATACAGTAGAAAGACAAAGCAACTTATCAAAATCGCTATGTGGAAATAACGCTTAAGTAAAATAATAATTTATAAATAAAAGAACACAATCCACCACATATGGTGTACATCACTTCATGAGCAAGTTAATCTGGTTCCCAAGCAAACTAATCACACACATAACAACGCACTATCGTCATGGTCAAGGAATTAGTCAGTTTGAGAAGTACGGGACGTTCTGGTAAATTTGACTAAATTCTGTATGAATAAAGAAACTATAATTTGTATCAAATTTTATAATAAGGTAATTTGCAATTTTACAAGATATCTATAATAGTTAAAAAAATCAATAACAATATACAGCACTCACTAACGATAGTGCTATCGGGTAGGTGCCTGTCAGCATATAATTCCTCAAGTGACCCCTATCAATAACTACCCTACAAATAACCTACATTTATTGTACAAATAAACTAAGGAAATCGCAAAAGCAAGCAATTGATACTATCGACAATGAATAGATACAATATAATAAAGGAAAATAATTGCAAAATATGAAAAAGCAACAACAGATTTAAACAAAGAGTACTCTATTAACAAGGACAATTAATTTAACAAAATAATAATAACAATAGAAAAAGATAAACAAGATCTACATCAAGCTTAAAGAAATACCACCAAGACCCCCTTTTGAGAATTAACTTGTACTGTACATTTTTTGGTAGAAAAATGTCCCCGCCAAAGGCAGATTCCTTCTAAATCATAGGCTCGCTGTCGCTCGCCAGGAAAAATCAACACCTGAATGGCGCAAAAGGTCCTAAAATTGTTAAACTAATATAGCGAACCTCTCAATATTTCAAAACTAATGAGGCTAAACCTAAGGGAGAAGGGGGTCCAAATACCGAAACCTGCCCTAAAAATCCTGCAGGTCCACCCACCGTTTGTTCTTCTATCCTGATGACTAATAACACACATAACAAAGCCACTCCAACAGCTTCCTCTCTCTCCAAAACCCCTTCTCCCTTCTCTACACTCTTCAGAAAAATAGGAAAAATAGATTGTAGATACGAGGTGCCGTTGTAAAGGCTTATCCCTCAATACCTTCACCATCACCATATACAGACTAATCACACACATAACAAAGCCACTCCATTAGCTTCCTCTCTCTCCAACACCCCTCTCTATACTCTTCAGAAAAATAGGAAAAGTAGAATGTAGCTACGAGGTGCCGTTGTAAAGGCTTATCCCGCGATACCTTCACCTGACCTGACCTCCTCCTGGGATCTTCCGTCGTTGCCCAGGTACAGTAAACTCACTATTATACAAATATCAGGAGGCTTTTGAAATGTTGGACAAGCGATTTTTACGGATAAACGAATGTTCCTCTATATAGAGCTAAATATGTGTACAGTCGAGGTTGTTGTTGTTGCTGTTCCCCAGGCTGTCTGGTCGAACAGCCCCAAGGTCCCGAGCAAGGCCAAGGCCATAAACGAGCGCCCCCACAAAACTCTCCCTGCATACCACTAATAAAGCCCGGGTGACCGAAGCCACTCCAAGGCAGGGAACTGAGGAGGGTGCGGAAACACCCTAGAAACCAAAGCCCCACATAAGGCCCTTAGCCCCTCAGCAGTTATGAAGGGAAAGTTGAGGGGCAAAGGAAAAATTTTTACGCTTTGGCTCCCAATCTGCCAACCCCTAGGTTGGCAGTAGGGAGGTCAATCCACGGAAAAGACGCGTCACTTGAGATCTAGTAAATATATAAGTAAAAGGAACAGTCAGAGTTAGCTATGGGTATGGCAGAGATCGCTCAGCTCTTACTCTGATAGACCAGCCCATTACCAGATGACTAGAACCCAATCCTCTCAACATCAGCTAGGAAAGGCCCTAGAAAGCTGCCTTTGGCCGGGGGATGGCTCCCCTATTTCAACTCCTTTCGGGGTTGGGCACCCAACAGTCGAGGTTAATAAGTGTTGTAAGATATTTTACCAAGTTTCGGACACTGACTAATACTTTGAGGAATAGCACTTTCCCCAGTAACTATAAAGATGCCAATGACACTTTTTGAGCGAAAACCACTGGAATCTATGACAACACTTAATACCCCGATTGTACAAATGGCCAAATATACTGTTTTCAATTAATTTAAAACCATTTCTAGACTGTTTTAACTTCAAATTATCATCAAATTCAAGGGATGTCTACTTCAGAGGGGTTGAATTGAAGCAATTAAGCACCCAGAGAGGCTAACTAATGAAAAATATGGATAGCAAAAACTTTGGTTAAGGGAAGATGGGCCGGTTTTCTGGACCACTTTCTCCCTCGTGTTTAGCCCCATTAGTTTTGAGATTTTAAGACGTTTTGGCCCATTAGTTTGACGATTATAACACCTTTCGCCCCATTTCGTTGTCAATTTTAATACCTTTCATGTCATTTACGTGTTGATTTTTCATGGTGAGCGATAGCGAGTCTGTAAATTTGAGAGAAACCGGCCTTCGCCCGGGAAATTTTTCTACCGAAAAATGTACAAATAAATTTTGAAAGGGGGTCTAAGGGGTGTTTTTTTACCAGTTGATGGAGCTCTAGCAAGGAAACTAAGAAATAAAGGAAAATATGAATTAGTAGACCAAAAAAAAGGCCCGTCTCCCCTTAACTTAAATTTTGGATATTTGAATTTTGGATAAAAGGGAGTTCACTGTACTTCCGCCGCACCTCGTCCATCTGTCGATCCATCCACCTCACTTTAGCTACAGTAAACTCCCTTTTATCCAAAATTCAAATATCCCAACATTTCAGTTAACCAAAGTTTTTGCTATCCATATTGTTCACTAGTTTTCACTTATTTAAGCCTCTCTGGGCGCTTAATTGCAATAATTTACGCCTCTCTGAAGTTGACATAGCTTGAATTAGATGATAATTTGAAGTTAAGTCAGCCTAGAAATGGTTTTAAAAGCATTGGAAAGAGTATAGTTGGTAATTTGAACACATATTTAGCTTTATATACAGGGACTCTCGCTTATCCGTAAAAATCGTTTATCCAAAATTTCAAAAGACTCATGATTTTTGGATAAAAGGGAGTTCACTGTACTTCCACCGCACCTCGTCCATCTGTCGATCCATCCACCTCACTTTAGCTATCTCCACCTCCACCCACCGTTATAAATACAGTAAACCCTCGTTATCTCGGACTAATTTGGGGGAGACCACTTCCGAAATGTCCGATTTTCCGAGATGTCCGAATTACATCATTGCATGTGAAATTCATCAATATATGTGACAAATACGAACATTATTATGTTTTCAGGGACAGTAAAGTACAGTAAATAGTAATTAATATTAACACAATAGTTATAAGGCACAGGCTTCAATTCGTCCTAAAACCACTTAAAATTGAGTGAGAGAACATTGTAAACCGGACACAATTCCCATTCAACTCGGAAATTGCCGAGATCTACAGGGACACTCCGAGAGGCCGATGCCATTCCGAGAAGTACGGGTTTCCGAGTAAAAAAAAAAAAAAAAATATCGGGGTTTACTGTACTTCCACAGCACCTCGTCCATCCGTCCATTCATCCACCTCACTTTAGCTATCTCCAACTCCACCCCACCATTATGAATACAAGTTATAAATACCTCGCTTGGTCACTCCGTACCGGAGCCGTCCCTTTTTTTTTTTTTTTTTTTTTTTTTCGCAACTCCTTCCTCTCGGGCATAGGCTGAGAGCCTGTACATTCCACCGCTCAACACGGTGAAGCCCGTGAGGTCTCGTTCCAGTCTGGGGAGTGAGACATGTGAAGCATCCATTCATGGCTCGAAGCAGCTCCATATCTGAAGCCGCTGGTTGCTTCGTTCAAGTGCTTCACTGTCTCACCCTCCAGACTCAGACCCTCACTCTCAGAATGCCACCTATTGAGCAGTGAACTCACTAGGCATTGTCCCCCTGTAGCATATTTTGAATATGGGAATATTCATACAGTGCTATTTAATCAGGGAACAATGAGGGTATTTTTTGGGCATTTCGGTGGGCTTTGTAGTAATGCACTGATACTCTAGGTACAGCAGAAATTCAATCTCAATAATATCTTCCCATTGACATATCGGGATTTGAACCCGGGTCCATTGGATTACCAATCCAGTGGCAAGACCACTCCACCACACCTTCCCTAAGGGGGGTCACCTGCTTTTTGTTTATCTTTCTCTCTTTTTCTCTCTTTCTCTGGCTTGTATCCATTCGTCCCCATTCAGCCAACTCTTTTAGGATGTATATCCCCATCCAGGTGTTGATTTCTTCCTGGCAAGCGCTAGCGAGCGAGCATTGTATGGAGAAAGCCGGCTTCGCCGGAGATATTTTTCTATCGAAAAATGTACAAATTTAGTTTGCTGTCAAAACAAAAATACTGTATATATATGCTGGCTCGCTACCGCTCGCCAGGAAAATATTGACACCTGGATGGGAGTAAACGTCTTAAAATAGTTGGCTGAATGGGGCCGAATGGGTACAAGCCAAAGAGAGAGGGAGAGAAAGAGAAAAAAAGCGAGGTGGGCTCCCTTATCTTTATTCTGACTACTATTACACAATTGTATTAAGTTTAAGGACCTCCAGCAATTAACCCCTTCAGCACCATGACGCCTCATTAACCCCTTCAGCACCATGACGCCTCATTAACCCCTTCAGCACCATGATGCCTCATTAACCCCTTCAGCACCATGACGCCTCATTAACCCCTTCAGCACCATGACGCCTCATTAACCCCTTCAGCACCATGATGCCTCATTAACCCCTTCAGCACCATGACGCCTCATTAACCCCTTCAGCACCATGATGCCTCATTAACCCCTTCAGCACCATGACGCCTCATTAACCCCTTCAGCACCATGACGCCTCATTAACCCCTTCAGCACCATGACGCCTCATTAACCCCTTCAGCACCATGATGCCTCATTAACCCCTTCAGCACCATGACGCCTCATTAACCCCTTCAGCACCATGATGCCTCATTAACCCCTTCAGCAGCATGACGGCTCATTAACCCCTTCAGCACCATGACGCCTCATTAACCCCTTCAGCACCATGATGCCTCATTAACCCCTTCAGCACCATGACGCCTCATTAACCCCTTCAGCACCATGACGCCTCATTAACCCCTTCAGCACCATGATGCCTCATTAACCCCTTCAGCACCATGACGCCTCATTAACCCCTTCAGCACCATGATGCCTCATTAACCCCTTCAGCACCATGACGCCTCATTAACCCCTTCAGCACCATGACGCCTCATTAACCCCTTCAGCACCATGATGCCTCATTAACCCCTTCAGCACCATGACGCCTCATTAACCCCTTCAGCACCATGACGCCTCATTAACCCCTTCAGCACCATGATGCCTCATTAACCCCTTCAGCACCATGACGCCTCATTAACCCCTTCAGCACCATGACGCCTCATTAACCCCTTCAGCACCATGACGCCTCATTAACCCCTTCAGCACCATGATGCCTCATTAACCCCTTCAGCACCATGACGCCTCATTAACCCCTTCAGCACCATGATGCCTCATTAACCCCTTCAGCACCATGACGCCTCATTAACCCCTTCAGCACCATGATGCCTCATTAACCCCTTCAGCACCATGACGCCTCATTAACCCCTTCAGCACCATGACGCCTCATTAACCCCTTCAGCACCATGACGCCTCTTTAACTTTGATTCTGGCTAAAATTATACGATTTCATGCAGTTTAGAAAGACCTATGCTATTCAGAGGGTTCATCGAGATTATACTTACCCCTAAGAGTCCTATAGGGTAGATTATAAGCTTAAAGAAAATCTTCTATTGGTAACCAGAATAAGATTAACCCTCCTGTACCAGCGACATCTGCTATAGTTCATTCTAGCTATATTTAGACGGATGTTGTGCAGCTTAGGAAGGATCTGTGGTATTCAAAAAGGGTTGATTGAGATAGTCTGTATCCTTTTATCGGGTATACGTCCTTCCTAAGCTGAATATAATGGTCTAATAGTTGCCAGAATATAACGGAAAAGACGTTACCGATAACTGTACGAGTTAAAATTACCGGCTTTGTTTACAAACGTTTCGCCGCGCGGCTTTCAAGCTTACGGAATTTAAAAGGACACCCGGGCTCCTGCCCTTCGCAATGGGTGTCATTTTAAAATTACAACCGGGCAGGAAGGGTTAATTAAACTGCACAAAATCATCTAAATATAGCTAGCATAAAATAAAGAAGACATCGCCAGTACAGAAGGGGTTAAAACATACAGTAATTATAATGTAAACTTGCAAAATATATAAACCAAAACTTATACGAACACAGTAAAAAGACAAAACAACTAATCAAAATCGCTATGTGGAAACAACGCTTAAGTATAATAATAATTTCTATATAAAAGAACACAATCCACCACATTACTACATGAGCAAGTTAATCTGGTTCCCAAGCAAACTAATCGCACACATAACAACGCACTATCGTCATACTGATGAGAAACTGACCATAACACGAAACTACATGGCTGTAATTGACCACTTACGAGTTTCAGGCTATTATCGATATAAAACAGAAATGCATGAATTATGTAGGATTCTGATGGATAAATAGTATGATGAATTGGGTTTTATGTATTTATAAAATGTACTACGACTGTATTTTAGATGTAAATTCTGTTAAATATCGTTGTCTACCGCTCCAACTTCCTTATAGAACGAAACTCGCAAGTGGTGAATTAGTTTTGGTGTGCTACTGTATAGTCGGTTCTATTTCAGCTGATGGTAAACTGAATCCCGAAGCACCTGATTTATCAATACTTAATGGATTATACAGTCGAGGTTATTATAAGTGTTGTCAGATATTTCACAAAGTTTTAGACACTGACTTATACTCTGAGGGATAAGCATTTTTCCCGGTAACTATATAGATACCAATAACACTTTTTGAGCGAAGACCACTGGAATCTAGGACAACACTAATACCCCCGATTGTACTATGTCTCTGTATCGTATTAACCCCTTCTATACCGGCGACAATACTTTGTATTTGATTTCAGCTACGTTTTAGACCATTTTATTCAGCTTAGGAAGGACGTCTACAAATTAATAGACTACTAACTAAGATACCGAGAAAAAGAAAAGATACCCCTCAAACGCAAAAGATACCCCTCAAACGCAAAAGGAGAACGTTCAAGTGGAACACGGAAATACGAGTCAATATAAAGTGAAGTCGTCTCT